>BLSH010164691.1:336730-354572 GCA_018402905.1 Glandirana rugosa | reverse complement strand
TACTAAGCATAACATCATCTTTTATATTTTATCAAAAAATGGGTTATGTATTGTGTGTTTTTGTGCATTAAAATTCAAAAAAGTTTTTTTTTCCAAAATAATTGTACTTGAAAAAAACATTGTGCAAATAGCGTGACATAAAAAAAAATGCAAAACCCACCAATTTATTCTCTAGGGCTTTAGAAAATATATAATGTTTGGGGGTTCAAATAACACTGATTGGCAAAGAGTGGCAGAAAAGGCCTGGGGGGGGGGGGTCAAGTGGTTATAGATGAAGCTTAGCTCTGAACATTTTTGGGGTATACAGCACCAGGGACATAACGTACCTCTAATGAAGTGTATCCTATGTCCTGCTGGCTACTGCAAAAATGCTCCCTTCAGTGATGCCGGCTCCTCGTCACAATGGTGAACTTCCGGTGCTGCATGGGTAAACTGCCCATGAAGGATCACACCGATCGTCCTCCCATTCAGCCACTCTCATCCATACACAAACCTACTTGCAATCTTTTCGCAGAATGCAAATGGAGGAAAGTTAGGTGAATGACAGGATCCCCTCCTCCATCCACAGAACACTGCATTCTGTGAAAGTAATACAAGGGTTTTGTGAATGGAGGAGAGAGGAAGAAAAGGAAGGCAAGCAGATCCTTTACTTTTAGAGCCATGGCAACTTAACCCATGCAGTGCAGAAAAGTTCATCACTGCAGCTTTCAGCTTTAAAGGATATTTAAACCCAAGAACAAAAATGTAATATATTGCAGCTTAACAGTCCTTAGATGCAGTGGCTGCATTTGTTTTCTATTTCAGGCAAGGTATATTTTCTACAGGTACAAAAAAAAAAAAAAAAGTGTTGATCCTGGCAGAAATTCAGGTTACTAGTAACTTCCGTGTTCTAAACCAGTGGTCTCCAAACTGCGGCCATGGGGCCAGATGCAACCCTTTGCTTGCCTTTATCTGGCCCTTGGGGCACTATTCCTCCCACTGGTACAAGACACTATTCTGCCAGCTGACACCAACAATGGGGCACCAATTCTCCCTCTGGCACCAACAATGGGACACCATTTCTCCCACTGACAACAATGGGGCACCATTTCTCCCACTGACACCAATAATGGGGCACTATTCCTCCCAATGATACAAGACACTATTCTGCCAGCTGACACCAACAATGGGGCACAATTTCTCCCACTGACACCAACAATGGGGCACCATTTCTCCCACTGACACCAACAATGGGGCACCATTTCTCCCACTGACACCAATAATGGGGCACTATTCCTACCATTGATACCAATGACAGGACACTATTTCTCCCCCCCAATACCAAACGCGGTGAGATTTACTACCACTGATGCCAGGAAAATGTCCTCTCCCGGTGGCCACAGTCCGGCCCCTCTAAAGTCTGAAGGACAATAAACAGGCCCTTTGTTTAGAAAGTTTGGAGACCTCTGTTCTGAACTGTGCTTTGAATGGATATCTCAAACATCAGCTTTCCAAGCTATCTTCTAGGAGCCACAAAACACCCACTTTTAGAACTGCACGATTCTGGCCAAAATGAGAATCATGATTTTTTTGCTTAGAATAAAGATCACGATTCTCTCACAATTCCCACGGCGTAACATCTTACATATACAAAAAAATTGGGTTAACAGCACTGTTTATTAATTTTTTCCACAAAAAACAGCTGCGCAACAGCTGCGCAAATACTGTGTTCCCTAGGCGTGTTCTAACTGTGAGGGGGCTGGGCTGCCAGGGGCATAAGAGATGTAACTTATCCCAGTGACAGGGAGCAATAGATCTTTTAAATGCCCACGGACAGAGCATGGAACCGCTGTGTTTACATCGGCGGTTCCCCGTTCTCTCTGCCAGGTCAAAGCGGCTCGTAGGTGGACATCGGGTTCGCCCGAGCCGCGGGCACTCCCCTGCAGAGTGCGGCGGGCACGAGAGCTAGCTGCGCAAGCGCGATCCGCCATTTATAGATGGCGATTTGCGAGACGCTGCCACAGTGTAGCAGTGAATATAGGATACGCAGTCAGGAACCGGTTAAAGTGGTTGTGAAGCAGCCCCCACCCCCCCAAAAAAAAAAAACCTGAAAAGCAAAAGGCATAATGAGCTTGTATGCAACGCATACTAGCTCATTATGAAACACTTACCTCAGAACGAAGCTGTTGTAGCAGTCTCGGCACATCGCTGAGACTGGCAACATTGTTCTTCCGGGTCTGCGGCTCCGTCCAATCACAGCATGGGCTCCCACTGGGATTGGCAGAGCCGCGCTGACGTCACTCCCGCGCATGCGCCCGAGAGCCGTCATTTACGGCACAAATACAGAAGAAACGGCACTCTGGACTACCCCGGGTGCCGATTCTTCAGTGCGCATGTGCCGATGGCGTTGGCACATGCAGATGCAGGGGATATCTCCTAAACCGTACAGGATTAGGAGATATTTCTGGGACCTACAGGTAAGCCTTATTGTAGGCTTACCTGTAGTTTAAAGTGGTTGTCATGACTTGACAACCACTTTAAAGTGGAACCTCACTTTCTCAATCAACATTGACTGACTATTTTCAATCCTTATGTTGCTAGCATTAGTAAAAATATAGGAACATATATCATATCATATTTACTTGTTTAAAGCTATTGTTTTTTACATTTCTTCAGTTACTTTGTGGTTTCTGGCCTAGGCAAATTATGTCATATGTCCTAGGAGTTTTCTAGAGGAGAGGAGGGATTTTCTCAGCTAAGCACACCCTCCTACTTGCATGCCTGAACTAAGGGCAGACGGATTCCAGGAAGTAAATGCTACATGAATCATCTGCCCTTACTCAAGATGGCTATAACCAGAAATGCTAAGGGGTGTTTTCAAAGTGTTTTCTCAACAAACTAAAGCATAGAGACATGGATGGATAAGAGTTTGCTTTGAATGTTAAAAATTAATTGAATAGCATTTTTGCTTTGTGCTCAGATGCAGTGTAGTTCTGCTTTAGGTATAAATAGGTAAAAAAAAAAAAAAAAAAAACCACCACGCACTGCAACTGCTGTACATTTCCTTCAAAAATGCTACTTGTCTGGCTGCTGAGCCACTGACGTCATCACTATCATGGACACAAGTATGCAGTTCAAGGGTTGTGGACATGACTCTGATCCAATTTGCTGCAGTCTCCTTTCTGGTCGCACAGGTAATTTTGTGATTTAAGTTTTTGAAGACACCCAGCCAAGAGGTCTAAAACTGTTAAACAAAGATGTAAGTTTTCTTGCATTACAGCAAGCAAGAGGACATTGTCCCAAAGTTCTCAGTGAACAGTGCCCTCATTGGAAGGGTTACCTACACTTCCTGTTTTAGTGACAACTGTATAGTGACAAAAACATTTAGTGGCCTCTTTACAATGACGAAAACTAAACGAAAAGTACACCACATTTCTGTCCACCGACGAAAACTATGGCAAAAATCAATTTCAGTTTTTGTCAACAGAAGAAAATCTAAAGGAAAAATGTGATGGAGGGACGTTTACCCTTGTGAACTTCCGGTTTCCCCGGAGCTCCGCTTGTGTAGAGCCCGTGAGTGCTTTCACCCCCAGCAAGGGGGTCTGTCTGTAGGGTGTTTAGCAGTTAGCACTGTGCAGCATTACAAGCCTCCTTAGACAACTGTCCAGAGCAGCACTGTGCATTAAAAGCCTCCCGACAAGAGTCCTGACTCACGACCAGCCAGAGCAGAGCACTGAGTGTGTACATTACATGCCTCCCCTCAGACCACTGTGTACATTACAGGCCTCCCCTCAGACCACTGTGTGCGTTACAGGCCTCTCCTCAGACCACTGTGTGCATTACAGGCCTCTCCTCAGACCACTGTGTACATTACAGGCCTCTCCTCAGACCACTGTGTACATTACAGGCCTCTCCTCAGACCACTGTGTGCGTTACAGGTCTCCCCTCAGACCACTGTGTGCGTTACAGGCCTCTCCTCAGACCACTGTGTACATTACAGGCCTCTCCTCAGACCACTGTGTACATTACAGGCCTCCCCTCAGACCACTGTGTACATTACAGGTCTCCCCTCAGACCACTGTGTGCATTACAGGTCTCCCCTCAGACCACTGTGTACATTACAGGTCTCCCCTCAGACCACTGTGTGCATTACAGGCCTCTCCTCAGACCACTGTGTGCATTACAGGTCTCCCCTCAGACCACTGTGTGCATTACAGGTCTCCCCTCAGACCACTGTGTACATTACAGGCCTCTCCTCAGACCATTGTGTGCGTTACAGGCCTCCCCTCAGACCACTGTGTGCGTTACAGGCCTCCCCTCAGACCACTGTGTACATTACAGGCCTCTCCTCAGACCACTGTGTGCATTACAGGCCTCCCCTCAGACCACTGTGTACATTACAGGCCTCTCCTCAGACCATTGTGTACATTACAGGCCTCCCCTCAGACCACTGTGTGCATTACAGGCCTCCTCTGACCATTGACACTGAGAGCACTGTGCGCATTACAGGCCTCCCCTCAGACCACCATCCAGAGCACTGTACAGCATTAAAAGCCTCCTCAGACCCCCCCATCCAGAGCACTGTACAGCATTTCAGGCCTCCTCAGACCATCCAGAGCACTGTGCATTACAGGCCTCCTCAGACAATCCAGAGTGGCTAAATATATATCTGAGTTTGTTAAAACCCTAATGCTATAAGTAATAACAGGATATTAGATTTTTTTACTCCAGGAGTATACAAGTTTGGAATTCTAGAGAAATACTTAAAGCGGTTGTCTACTGAAATTTTTTTTTAAAAAAAAATAAAAACCTGCAAGATAATAGCATAATGAGCTAGTATGCACCGCATACTAGCTCATTATGAAATACTCACCTTGAACGAAGATCCGACCGAGCCGCTTGGTCCCCTCCGTGGCAGCGGACATCTTCACCCGGATCTTGCTTCCGGGTACGCGGCTCCGGCGCTGTGACTGGCCGGAGCCGCGAGGCGTCACTCCATGCGCGCGGGGCTCGTTTTCCCCGGCAGCGTCCGGAACAAATGCCGGCTTTTGCCGAGACGTATACGGCGCATGCGCCGGAACATACACGGCGCATGCGCCGTAACGATTTATTACATTAGAAAGGGAATATCTTCTAAACCATACAGGTTTAGAAGATATTCATTTTACCTACTGGTAAGCCTTATTCTAGGCTTACCTGTAGGTAAAAGTAAACAAAAAGGGTAGACAACCGCTTTAAATAAAGCATAACAAGTTAACTAAACCCGTTAGATTTTAGTCAACTAAAATGATTATAGTCAACTAAAATGTAGGACATTTTAGTCAACTAAAATCCGCACTAAATACGACTAAAACTAAAACAATTGCAGGTGAATAAAATGGGACTAAAACTAAAATGGCATTTTAGTCAAAAGACTATGACTAAAACTAAATCGAAATTTAATGGCAAAATTAACAATGCAATTGTAACATTTCAGCAATTTCTTTCCAGGAGACACATTTTGGCTACATAGATGGTTACATATTAACCACTTAAGGACCAGGCCTCTTTTTGAGATTCGTTGTTTACAGGTTAAAATCAGGTTTTTTTGCTATAAAATTAACTTCGAACCCCCAAACATATATACCCCTGCCCTAGAGAATGAAATGGCAGTCCTTGCAATACTTTATGTCACACCGTATTTGCGCAGCAGTCTTACAAGTGTGATTTTTTTGGAAAAAAAAAATCACTTTTTTTAATTAAAAGATAAGACAACAGTAAAGTTAGCCCAATTTTTTTCTATATTGTGAAAGATAAATGTTACACCGAGTAAATTGATACCAAACATGTCATGCTTCAAAATTGCGTGAAATGGTGACAAACTTCATCAGCGACATTTAACAATTTCTACAGGTTACTAGTTTTAAGTTACAGAGGAGGTCTAGTGCTAGAATTATTGCTCTCACTCAAACAATCACAGCGATACCTCACATGTGTTGTTTGAACACAGTTTTCATATGCGTTCGGAACTTACATATGCATTCACTTCTGCGTGCAAGCTCAGTGGGGCGGGGGCGCTTTCATTTTTATTTATTTTTTCTTATTTATTTTACCTTTTATTTTTACACTGTTCATTTAAAAAAAAAATTTGGGTCACTTTTATTCTTATTACAAGGAATATAAACATTCCTTGTAATAGAAAAAAGCATGACAGGACCTCTTAAATGTGAGATCTGGGGTCAAAAAGACCTCACTCTCATACTTACACTAAAATGCAATAAAAAAAAAAAAAAATGTAAAATGTAATTTGAAAAAAGTATATATATTTTTTTCTCTTTTAAGAGCATTGGGCAGAAGTGACATTTAACCTCGCTTCTGCCCTCCAATGCTATGGAGCCAAGTGGGTGCCATCTTCCACTCAATCGGCTCACAGGAATTGAGGGGAGAGGACGCGATCATCTCTGCTGTTACCGGCGGGTCCGGTAAGCGGCGGAGACTCTCCCGCCCCCGATAAAAGTAATGTTGCAGTGAATCCGTCGCAGAGACCACTTTTATCTGAAAGCAGGTGGCCCACTGTTTAAAAAAAATACCGGGGTTATGGTAGTTATCTGCTACCATAACAACGGTAACGGCAAAGTATCGCCGTATAATGGCGGCAGGCAGTCTGGAAGTGGTTAAACTGCAGGAATTCTGTACAATACAGGTAAGTTTACAGCATGTTTAAGAGATCTACAGTTTGCTCTTTACAATTAAAGTAGAACTATAGGCAAAACTTTCTTTTTTTATTTTGGATAGAGTAAGGGAGGGTTATAACCTGTCCGATTTTTTTCTGCCATCTGTGTCCCATTACGGAGATTTCCCATCACTTCCTGTACCAAAGCCAAACAGGAAGTTAGAGGAAATCCCTGAAAATTGAAGGAATTCCTTGGGGACCCCCAGGTCACCAGAACTAGTGTCACTTTGGAAGATTTCCTATTACTTTTCTAGGGCCAACCCAAAATTTGGGATTTTCTTTTACTTTCAATGATAATGGTAAACAAGACAAATAGAGAGGGTGACTCTCCCTAACGGGGGGACAGAGAGCAATAAAAAAAAATGACAATCGTTCTAATCCCTCTCCACTCTATCCAAAAATAAAAAAAATAAATAAAAAAAAAAGGGAAGAAGTTTTGCCTTTAGTAATACTTTAATTATAGTAGACCAGGGGCGGGCAACCTCAGCATGACTGCTGATCTGGAACTACTAGCCCCATGAGGCATTGTAAGACTGACAACCACAGGCATGACTCCCAGTGGCAGAGACATGATGGGATTTGTAGTTTCACCACAGCTGAGGTGCCAAGGTTACCTACCACTGTAGTAGACTAGAAAAAAGTGCCTGTTCTTGGATGGGGTAAGTTTGATAGTGCCAACAGCGGATTGCTGCAAGTCAGAAAGGGTTGAATGTATAAACAAAATGTAGATAAAGAATCAGGATACTCCATACTGCTGCAATTCCAGGACATCAAAAAGGTTTTACTGTAAGAAATAAAGAGCCAGCTGGAAAAGACGTGTGTTAAAGAAAAACGTTCGAGAATTGTTCCCCAGATAAATATGATGAATGCCATCATCATCATCAATTCTATGCTCAACTTGGCAAACAGGCTAGTAGTATTATGCAATCACTTTTCTAAGGGTAGCCATGCACAGCTCAGTTATTCTCTTGTTCAGCGCATGGATTGAATGTGAGAAAAGTCAAATGATTGCCCCACCCATGCTAAAAGCATACTAGGGTCAGTGGTTAGCACTTCCGCCTAGCAGCACTAGGGGTGTCGGTTCGAATCCCAACCATGGCACTACCAGCCTGAAGTTTGCATGTTGTCTGTGTGGGTTTCCTCCCACACTCCAAAGACATGCTGGTAGGTTAATTGGCCCTAGTATGTGTAAGTATGAATGACAGTTTGGGACTTTTGATTGTAAGCACCTTAAAGTGGTTGTAAAAGGCAGAAGGTTTTTCTATGCATGAAGATAAAAAGCCTTCTGTGTGCAGCAAGCCCCCTAATACGTACCTGAGCCCCATCTCGATCCAGCGATGTTGCACGAGAGACTCGGCTCTCCGGGACTCTCCCTCCTCATTGGCTGAGACAGCAGCGAAGCACCACTGGCTCCAGCTGTTGTCAATCAAAGCCAGTGAGCCAATGAGGAGAGAGGGGGTGGGGACAGGCCACGGCTATGTGTCTGGATGGACACATGGAGCTGCGGCTGGGCTTGGGTACCCCCATAGCAAGCTGCACTCAACAGGAGGGAGGGGCCATGAGTGCCGAAGAGGGACCCAAAAAGAAGAGGAGGATCGGGGCTGCTCTGTGCAAAACCAACTGCACACAGGAGGGAAGTAGAATATATTTGTTATTTTTAACAGAAAGGGACTGATGTGAATGTACAATATATATGTAAAGTATTGTGTAAATTAATGGCGCTATACAAGTACTGTACCTGTAATAATAAAATAAGAGCATGGATGGAGAAATCTCCTCTGGCTGCTATTGTACTCTGACATTTGTGGCTGCCTGAATACCCAAACAGTAACTGCATCTGATAGAATGTAATCAGTACTCAGCTGATCATTTTGTACCTGGCTCTGTTGATTTCTAAATCTAATTTTGTCAAGCCAGCTAGTGCCGACAAGGCCACCCATGGCTAAAATTTCAGCCGATTCAACAGGAACTGAGCAAATGTCTACGGCCAGCCAAGGATATGGACTAAAAACAATGGACTCTCTGCAATCAAATAGGGCAGTGGTTCTCAACTCCTGTCCTCAGGACCCACCAACAGGCCAGATTTTAAATATTACCTTGGGGAGATGCAGACTAGAATACTGCAATCACTGAGCAATCACCTGCGATGTATTTAAGTTATCCTGCAAACCTGGCCTGTTAGTGGGTCCCGATGACAGGAGTTGAGAACCACTGAAATAGGGGATGGCAATCCCGATTTACAAATGACCTCCAGAGGAAGCCTTTGTTACTATGTGTTTTTAAAAAGGAGTTAAAGTGGTAGTAAACTCTCATTATTGGCCACTGCAATACCGGGCACTGTCATCCCCTTCCTGGCCAGAGCAATTTTCAGCTTTCAGCGCGGTCACAGTTTGAATGACAATGGTGCGGTCATGCAACACTGTACCCATATGAAAGTTTTATCACAGTTTCTGTTATAAAATGTTGCCAATATGTCACTTTTCTTCACGGATGTGCGCTGATAAAACTGCACTGATGGGTGTTGATGGGGCTGCACTGATGGGCGCTGACGGGGCTGCACTGGTGGGGGCTGACGGGGCTGCACTGGTGGGCGCTGACGGGGCTGCACTGGTGGGCGCTGACGGGGCTGCACTGGTGGGCGCTGACGGGGCTGCACTGGTGGGCGCTGACGGGGCTGCACTGGTGGGCGCTGACGGGGCTGCACTGGTGGGCGCTGACAGGGCTGCACTGGTGGGCGCTGACAGGGCTGCACTGGTGGGCGCTGACAGGGCTGCACTGGTGGGCGCTGACGGGGCTGCACTGGTGGGCGCTGATAAAACTGCATTGATGGATGCTGATGGGGCTGCATTGATGGGTGCTGATAAAACTGCATTAATGGATGCTGATGGGGCTGCATTGATGGGTGCTGATGGGGCTGCATTGATGGGTGCTGATAAAACTGCATTGATGGGCGCTGATGGGGCTGCGCTGATAATCAGTGTAAATGCTGTACTCACTGTAGCCTGTCAAATCGGCTCTCGTTTCCCCACACACTGTCTCTGTGTGAGGAAAGGAGAGTCGATAACCGGCAAGATTATTTACATGCGACCACCTGTGATTGGACACAGCTGATCACATGGTAAAGGGCCGCTGTGATTGACCCTTTACTGCGATCCATGATCTGCGGCGTCCAAGGGTCACAGTGATCACAGAAACTTCCCAGTGCGCGCCCCAGGGGGTGCATGGGAAGCACGTGCTCGGTAGGACATCCAGGGACACCCTCCCAGATCTGGAGAGCCCCGCTATAGCCGTATATCAGCTATAGTGCGGTGGGCAAGTGGTTAAATTGTACCTACAGGTAATCTGATAATATAATAATGGTATAAGTACTAGTACATTGCCACCTCTTTCTACAAAAAATGTTAAACAAAAATGACTGCTGATACCATTTATAGCATGCTTCCATCCCTCTATAACTAAAAACAACGTTAAATAGTGTACCACTGCTGATTTATAAGGATTATAATTCACACACGACTCTTCAAATTAAGTATGAATTATAGTGTGTGAATTATAATTCTCATAAATCAGCAGCTCTACACTATTTCACGTTGTTTTTAATCTTATAATATAGCTTACTTGTAGGTACAATGACTATCTCCTAAACATACCGTTTGAGATATTCACATCAGCAATAGCCAATTACCTCACTGTGCATGCGCAGCGATGCTCTGCATGCATTCAAATGCCCCAACGTCATTACGGCATGGCCATTCAAACAGACAGAGATTGAGAACCTGCAAGGTATATGGTTGAAGATGGCAGTGCTCTGACTTGGCTCGGGTGCCCTCATAGAAAGCTGCTGGCTGTGTGGGCACTCAATAGGAGGAGAGGCCAGGAGCTGCAAAAGAGGGACCCGAGAAGAGGAGGATCGGGGCTGCTCTGTGCAAAACCAACTGCACAGAGGAAGTATGACATGTTTGTAATTTTAAAAAAAACACGAGACTTTACAATCACTTTAACGGGGGCACAGATAGCAATAACAACTGACGGGGGGAGGGGTATCTAATTACTCTCCACTCTGTCCAAAACTAAAAAAAAGATTTCACCTTAAGTTATACTTTAAAGAGGAAGCAAACCCAGATGGGGTTTACTTCCTCTATGTCCCCCTGTAAAGTAGAAGCATAATGGGCTACTATGCGATGTCCAGCTGGCAGCGTCCATCTTCTGCCCCTCTTCCTTCTGGGGGGGCCACGACTCTGGCCGCCAGTCACGGCACGGTCGCAGTGGAGGAAAGGCACGCAGGCTGTTTCTTCACTGCACATGTGCCAAAATGACGTCGGCATGGCTTCTACACTGCATATCTCCTAAACCGTACAGGTTTAGGAGATATGCAGGGCACCTACAGGTAAACCTTATCATAGGCTTACCTGTAGGTTAAAGTGGTTGTCACAAGTTGACAACCACTTTAACGTCCAATGAGCAGTATAGGGAAGAATGGAAATCTAGTCTGTGGCTGATGTACCAATCTTCACTAGACTTGCACTCATGTAGCCATAACCGGCTGCCCAGTGTGGCAAAATTTAAAAAAATAAACTATCGCTCAGTACATGCAGTGTTTATAGGAAACCTAGACTCCTAAATTCCTGATCTGCAGATTTTTTGTGGGTCACTAAACAGAAAAATGATTGAAACCACTGGATCAGCATGACAGGAAGGCTAGAAGCACAGGATAGAAATAATGATCCATCAGCACAACAAACTCTATGAGGTTGATTTACTAAAGGCAAATCCACTCTGCACTATAAGTGCACTTGGCAGTGCCGTCACTGTAGATCCGAGGGGGACATACAAGGATAATAAAAAACATAATTTTTGCTTGCACATGATTGGATGATAGAAATCAGCAGAGCTTCCCCTCATTTCAGATCTTCCCCTCAGATTTACAGGGACTGCACTTCCCCAAGTGCACTTGTAGTGCAGAGCGGATTTGCCTTTAGTAAATCAACCCCTATGAATTTGTATTTTTGTTCAAAATTGCAGAACAATTTCCGAGGTTAGTCCTTGTTCTCCCATCGCATAGAAGCCCTGATGGTCATCACACCTGACAACCTACACTGTCATAGCAAGGTCCTTCCATGGACAGTAGAAGCAGCTCACTACATCATGAAAATTAGAAAACCCCGAATAACAACGCGGAACATTTGCTCAGCGTGTCTTCCCAATGTACATTTAACCAGTGTGCCCTTTCCTTTCTCACTTTCAACACTTATACTTCAAATCTTATCATGGTGCAAGGAAGACGGATGCTCAGTTGTGGCAATTCAGCAGAAATCACTATCTACAGTTCATCAAAGGCAAGTGCTGTGCCAGTGCTGGATAAATGGCAATCTCTTCTCGGTACATCGCAGTGCAACTCAGACAAGCAGAAGTAAGAAGGAGTCCTTTAAAAGTCATTTGGCTTTATTACTTTACTGTACGTCAGGAGACAAATAAGACGGTGAAGTCCATTAATGACCCACCGACAATACATGAAGGTTTTGGGAAATAAACAGACCTCAGAAAAGCCTTTAGAAGGCTGACCATAGACTTCAATGGGTGGCTGGACAAGCATGTACAATCTGACCGATCCCAGCTGGACAAAGCTGGGTCATCTGAACCAGTACTAGATAGTAGAAGCAAGGGGAGATGAGGTTTTTTTTTTTTTTGAGATGAGAATCAGGGGGGCAAGGTTTTCTAAATTGTCCAATAAATTACCCCTCCCTAATGTCATCATTAGAGCTGCAGAATTAATCGTTAAAATATTGCGATCTCGCTTCAACCCCCTCACGATCTACATCAGACATTTCCTCGATACTGTGTAAACATTGCAGGGCGACTGTCGCCTGACACGTCGCGCTCCATGCAGTGCAATGGAACTGTTCTAATAGGAGCGACACAAGTCGCTCCTACTTAGAAAAAGGTTCAAGTACTACTTTGGTGGTAAATTCAGGTGACTTGCATTGACTTCAATTACAGAAGTCACTTGCATGCCACGATGTGCAGGGTCGTGCTGAGTCGCCCCTGAAGTCGGGTGGTTGTGTGAACCAGAGCTGTAAAAAAAAAAAAGTGCTGGAGAATGTTCAACATTCCTAGGCTGGGAGATAGAGATAAGAAGAGATACATTGTAACGATTTGTCCTTTTAGAATAGATCAAAGGGAACTTCCGTCTGAAGTTAGTCTAACCACTTAGACCATTTGTTGCTTACAAACATTATATATATTACGTTTTTGTAAATATTTAATTCTATCTTTTCATGTGACAACACTGAAGAAATTACACTTTGCTACAATGTAAAGTAGTGAGTGTACAGCTTGTATAACAGTGTACATTTGCCGTCCCCTTAAAGTGGTTGTAAAGGCGCCCCCACCAAAATAAAACCCTGCAAAGCAAAGGCATTATGAGCTAGCTCATTATGAAACACTTACCTTGGAATGAAGCTGTTGCAGAGGTCTCGGCACACCGCTGTGACCGGCGACATGCTTCTTCCAGGTCTGCGGCTCTGTCCAATCACAGCACAGGCTCCAGCGCTGTGATTGGCGGAGCCGCGCTGACATCACTCCTGCGCATGCGTACGGGAGCCGTCATTTACGGCACGAATACAGAAGAAACAGCACCCGGGGCTACTCAAGGTGCCGATTCTTTATTGTGCATGTGCCAATGACGTCGGCACATGCAGATACAGGGGATATCTCCTAAACCGTACAGGATTAGGAGATATCTCCTGGACCTACAGGTAAGCCTTATTGTAGGCTTACCTGTAGTTTAAAGTGGTTGTCATGACTTGACAACCACTTTAAAATAACTCAACACATAGCTACTAATGTCTAAACTGGAGAGAGAGAGAGAGAGAGAGAGAGAGAGAGAGAGAGAGAGATAATAAAACGGCAGTTGTTGCAATATTTTATGTCACACGGTATTTGCGCAGCGGTCTTTCAAATGCAATTTTTTGGGAAAAAATACACCAAAATTAATTTAAAAAAAACGAAACAGTAAAGTTAGCCCAATTTTGTTGTATAATGTGAAAGATGTTACATCGCAAGAATCGTGATCTTTATTCTAAGCAAAAAAAAAAAATCGTGATTCTCATTTTAGCCAGAATTGTGCAGCTCTAGTCATCTTATATCAACTGTGCCATAATCCAGTTCAAAAAAGCAATAAACACACTTGGCTTGCACACAGGTTAAAGAAATGTCTTTGGTTGCAATTACTACTCCCAATGGCAAATCAGCCAAAAGCAGGCCTTCCAGACACTTTATTAGTAATGCAGTAGGTACCCATCCTTTCAGATGAAAGTATTCTTTGCAATGGCACAAGCACCATAAAGAAAAAGTTCACCTTGGCCACATTTTCTTTGAACAGCTTTCTTGAAGCCTTTACAGCAACTTTCAGCTTTATTTTGAGAATGTTAAAGTGTCAGCAGATCCAAAATGCGATAGGCTCCAGAATACATTTGTCAGATTAAAGTGGTTTGTAATGCATGAAGGTAAAAAAAAAAAAACCTTCTGTGTGCTGCAGCGCCCCCAGCCTCCCTAAAAAACGTACCCAAGCCACATCTTGGTACAGCAATGTGCACAAGAGCAGAGGCTCTCCTGGGTCTCACTCATCATTGGCTGAGAGAGCAGCAGTAGCCACTGGCTCCTGCTACAGTCAAATCACAGCCAATGAGAAGAGAGGGGGGGGGGGCACCAAGCCACGCTCTGTGTGTGAATGAACATAGCACGCTATTTACCATGAATGAGGAGGTGTGCTTGTGGCTGCTGTGCTTATTTGAAATCTTCAGTCCTCTACTCCCAGGTACACCACAGCCGTGATCTCCTGGTACTGCAGGGGTTTAGACGAGTCGATTGCCCACCCTTTCTTCGGCCCCTGTGCTCCATTCATAGAAGCTGCCCCATCAGTTCCCGCAATGTAAAGCACCCTATCAATGGATGATGGGCAGAAGAATAAAAGGCCCGCCTTCTCCAGTCACAGATTGCTTTTCACTGTGTGAAATTATAGTACAGCTTACATGAATGGAGGACAGGGGTAGAAAGGATGGGCATAGTCGGCACTTGATGAGTCATATTAACTTCCCTAGGACAGGATGATCACCGCTACGGAGGTAGGCAGAGAACTTCAGGTTTCAACCAAACACAGCAGCCCCCAGCGCACGGGACTCTCTGTCATGTAATTTACTGTCCCTGGTGTTCTTTTTTAAAAACAAAAAAATCACTAAACTTTGACTTTCAAATTGAGGAGCATACTTGTATAATAATCTTTAATATTTTTTTTTCCCCCTTCACCGACCTCCCATCACTGCATGTGCTCCAATCTGCTCTGTATGGTGCAGGGGCAAACGACAGGAAAACTCAACAGTGACGTCAGCAGCATGTCACATGTGGCAGCTTAGCTCCTCCTACAGATCTGACCATGTAGAAGAAAAAAATGATCACATGACCTGACTATAAATAGGCATGGTTCATCTGTACCAAAAAACTACCTACGTCTGCAGCTGTGACCAAATGTTGAGTAATGCCCTTGCTATAGGTGAAGGCAATTTACATACCTCATGAAGCCTTTTATAACATTGCTAAGAGACGCTTAGGGTGGGATTTACTAAATCTGGTGCAGCTCTGCATAGTAATCAATGCAATTCTCAACTTATTAACCTCCCTGGCGGTATGATTATTTCAGATTTTTGGTGCTGAAAGCGGTACCATTATTTTGCATGGAAATTTGGAGTTTTATATTGTAGGCCTGTAATTCTTAGGAATAACTCACTTAAATCTGTCCAAACAAGAGTCTAGTAGACATCCCGGGTATGATAAAGTTTGAAACATGAAATCATAAATTATAATATAATAAATAAGTAAAAATAATTAATTATCAAAAATTATAACGTAATAGTAGTAAAATGTATTCAATAATGTAATTAAACGAAAAACACTGAAATTTGCTCATTTGCAGAATTGTCGCTGTCGCCACTTTCAGTTTCTGATGATAAATTTCCCCAAAAATCAGTATCACTCAATTCTGCAAATGATTCTTATTTATTATCGGTGTTTTCTAGCCGATCAAAAACCGCTTTTAAGTAAAGGGACACTTTTTGGTTGCCATTGACGTTATCAAGTTTCCAGGCAGAGAGTGGCATATATAATATAAAAGTGCATGCAGGGCACTGGGCAAACCACTAGGGACAAAGGGGATGTGAAATGATTTCATACAGTAAAGTAATCTTACAGATTACAGTGTACTGTATGTGTTATGTGTGTTTCACTTTTTGAATTTGCTGCCGGGCTCCACCCCCGTGTGACGCGACGCTCCCAGGGAACAGAGCCCGGCACACAGAGGCATCGGGCGGAGAACACAGCCTGCGGACACAGCGGGGGACATCACTGGATCCAGGGGACAAGGTGAATAACACTGCCTGGATCCAGCGATGCGATACCGAGTGTGGCTCGAGGTTACCGCTCTTGGTACAAAATATTCACCCTGAGCCACACTTGGAAATACCGCCAGGGAGGTTTAACAAAGCTTTGACAATAAAACCTAGAAGCTGATTGGTTACTATGCACAGCTGCACCAGATTCTGTGTGCAGCAGTTTTAGTAAATCTCCCCCATAGTGTTACTGCTCATCTTAAAGCAGCGCTCCAGTTTTTTTTTTTTTTTTTTGAGTGACACCGTGATGGTCGCTGCTTATGCCATGCAAACTGGCATAAGCTACATATGCAATTATGTGTGTGTTCCTTGTAAATGCAATGTCACTCACGGTCCTCTCTCGAATCTCTAAGCATCCATCATCAGTGTGGGCATCCGAAGCCCGGTCGGACTTTCTTCTGGGATACGGTGCAGTTGGCTACCCAGCATGCACCTCTTGATCTCGCGCCTGCACAGTGTGAAGAAAGTGAGGTGCACTCAGTGTGGCACGGAGGATGCCCGTTGACTGCTGGTATTGATGACACATATCCCAGCAGGAGCTAACAGGTGGAAGGATAAGACGTGCCTCGCTGCGGCGAGGTAATACGGAAGTGCAGACTAAAGCTATTTAAACATTGGGAGAAAAAATGAAAAATTTCCCAAACATTGATGGCATAGCAGTAAGCAATGCCTGGGGCCAAAGTGAACGAAGAGGGTGCAACTTTAACCATCACAGGAGTGAGCAGTTTCTCTGATTCAAACCCCTGCCATGGGCTCTCTATCGCATGATGCAGTATCTCAGACCTCAGCATCTGAGAGCCATGGTAAAGGTGAGCAGGAACACTAGGCTTCTCTTAGCAACATCCTAGAAGTTCCCCAGTCAGGCTTCAGCAGGTACATAAATGGCCTACACCTATAGCAAGGGCATTATTATTGGTCAAAAGCTGCACAGTATGTTTTTATCTATAAACATCAGTTATCTGCATAGGCAGATTTTGGGCAAAGGTGAACTAACCCTTTAAAAAAGTGTTTTTTCTAATTATTACAATGCAGCAGTATATGGGTACATTTTTTTGTGTCGCTATGTACAGCTACAACATCTAGAGGTACACAGGGTTTAACGCATCTTAAAGATTTTTAAATTGTACCTACAGATAAGCTTATAATAAGGTTTACCTGTAGGTAATGTAAATATCTGATAAACCTACACCGTTACTATATACGCCGACGTCATTGGCGCACGTGTTCTGAAGAAACGGCTGCCTGTGCAAAGCGGTTCCAAAAAAGGTTCCTGTACTATTTTCAAGCGGCTTCTAGGCGAATTGAGCCCATAGAAGTCAATGGAAGTTCGCTTTCAAGTCGGATCCCAGTCTATGAAGCCGAGTTAAGCGGATCTTCGGCGAACTTTTATCATGTCCTTGGAAAAAACCTTGGCGAAACGTGTCCGTCGGCAAAGAAGTCTTGTGCACGCGGTTACTGCAGCCGCATATATCATTGCCACATCCAAATAGTCTATAAATGTAATGGATGTCCATTTGGAATAATATTCGAATAGACATCCATGTTAAATTTTTAGAAATTCTACGCAATTTGGGACACATGGAGATCTACAACATCGACATGTATCGCTGTGTTTTTTTACATGGGTATATGACGACGTAACATTATTAATCTTTTTTGTGAAAAAATTTCCCAATCAAGTGGAAACGGGTTTTAGACGGATACGTCTATT
>BLSH010164691.1:325046-336343 GCA_018402905.1 Glandirana rugosa | reverse complement strand
ACCCACCAGAGCAATGAAAAGTCACTGTGGGGGACACACATGTAGGCAGGAAGTGGCTGCAAAGAGGCAGCAGAAGACCAGCAGCGCTGGAATACTTTTCACCTTTTTTTTGTATTTTATTTACAATGTCACTAAGGCTTTGTTTAGATGTGCAAGTTGGGTGGTAATAATGTGCAGTAGAGACGTGTTTTTGCCACCCTTAAGCTCCATTAGGCAGGAGATGAGGGCGTTTTACATGCCGCAGTCACAATGCATTCAGCATAATAAGGAGTTTCCCCCATAACAGATTTTTTAGTGTCACTCTTTCTGGCCAGCCTATAACCCTGATGTAATGGTGGAGTTATTGACTGGCTGCTCTGCTGTGAGTAAGTTAGGGTTAGGGGCGCAAATTACTTGTCTTACCCCTGGCGCTGACAACCCCACACTACGCTATAAAAAACTGGCTCCTAACTTTTTTAGCCGGCTCCTAGATTCAAGGCAAATTTGTCAAGCCCTGGTTTATTAGATATATGTGCATTACCACATTGGTTTATTTACTTATTTATGCATTCATAGCGCTGCTCCATATTACATATACACCATGGAAAGAGGAGCAGACAGTGCCAACGGGGATGGGGACTGCCACAGAGGAGGTAAGGGCCAATATCTTTGCACAGAGCTGGTAAGTAACAAATAGGTTGTGACCTAGTGCCTGACTGCTATGCCTCCATCCCTCATATGTACATACATAAACCAAATCAAATGCCCATGGGATTTTAAATGAGGCAGAACATTGAGTAGATTATATATATATAAAGATCTCACAGAATAAAACAAGCTGGTTAGTTATACCCCACATACAGCAGCCTAGGGTAAACATTATATTAATGGAATTAATCTATACATATATTGCCACCCAAGGAAGGCATCATAAAAACGTAACATGTTTCGTGAATCTTCACTTCTCCTGGAGTAGATGCCACCCGTATAAAATCTGTAAGAAACCAGCTTAAAAACAAGATCATGTTTGTGGCACCTCCAAATGGTAACCACCACATTTTGTCTGGCCTGGGAGTCATGGAAGGGGTACGGTACACCCCACCAAGATAACCACAGAGACAGGGAGGTATAAAGATGGAATATGAAACCCCAAAGTCCTACCTGTTGCCAGTCATATAGGAGATCTATCCAGACGCATGGTAAGTAGAACCTCATTTTTTTTTTTTTTTTTTTAAGAAGAAAATTTTTTTTAAAAAACTTTAATATCACTTTAAATTGGACATCACTAAATGGCAGACCACAGTCTGAACCAGGACCAAGTGACAGTTCTGTTGAGACCACCAGACAATCTCCAGGACAGGGAAGTATTCTGAATGCCAAATGAAAGGACAGTGGGACTTTCAAGTACAGGGGATCCCCTAGTTACAAACATCCAACTTACAAATGGAGGGAGACAACAGGAAGTGAGAGGAAATCTCCCCCTAGGAAGGGAAATTTACTCCTGTAAGAGTTATTATGGGGAAAAGGTGTCTCCATTGATGCTTTATCACCAATCCTTCTTTCCACAACAACTCACACAGTGACTCTACTGCTAACTATTACCAATCTCCATATACATTGGTTTGTGTGCGTTTGTTTTCCCTTTTTTTTTTTTACTTTCCTTCAGAGTTTTTTTTTTTTTTAACATTCTGCTAAAACTTTTGTGAATCAGTACTGCTTGGACCTTGAAGAAGGGGACACACCCCGAAAGCTTGTCCTGAAAAATTGTATATTAGTGCAAATAAAAAAAGGATAACGGACAGTACTCAATTTTCTCTATCGCAATTGCACTAATCACCTACTACAATCGCCTCAAGCACAACAACCCAAAATTTTAAAAATCCAATTGTCGTAGGGATAGGAAGTGAGGTGAAATCTTCTGAACAGGGGCTCAGACAGCAAAACAAACATTACAGGGGTGTTACCCCTTCTCTATTCTATCCAAACAGCTTAAAATAGTTGCTTTGGCTGGAGCTACACTTAAAAAAGTCCCTGTTCCGACTTACAAACAAATTCAACTCAAGAACAAGCCTACAGTCCCTATCTTGCTTGTAACTCGGGGACTGCCTGTACTACTAATTAATATACAACAATATTTTGCTTAATCACCATTCTCTTTATTAGAAAAAATGTGAAAAAAAGGGAAGTCCTGATTCCCCTATAGGGCTTATTCTTTAGAGCCCTTTCACACTGGGGGCGCCCGTGCGTTAGCGGCGCTTTACCGCCACTATTTGGGCGGCAGCAGGGCGCTTTTAACCCCCTAAGGGGTTATAAGCGCCGGCGCGCATCGCTTCCGAAACGGTGTGCCAACGCTCCTCATTCATTCTAATGGCAGGGGCGGTGGAGGAGCGGTGTATACACCGCCCCAAAAATGCTACTTGCAGGAGTTTGTTTACTCTCCTGCAAGCGCGCCGCCCCAGTGTGAAAGGACACACTGAGTTTAATTAAGAGCCGCTTTACAGGTGTTATTTGTAGCTAAATAACGCCTGTAAAGCACCTCAGTGTTAAAGGGGTCTTAGGGGAACCTAGGGCCATACAGCAGCCAGAGACACGTGCTTACTTTTTTTCCCCACCAATAAGCTGCATGCAGGCAGCAAATATTAGTGAATAGGTGGACAATGACTGAGGACTCAGGTTCTACATGCAGGTCTGTGGACCTGTCAAACTCTGCACAGTCCATGCGTCCCCATTCAGGTCTGTGGTGGAAAAAAAAGAAAGTAAATGAACGGCTGTACAAAGCAGAGTGCCCATGTGAAGAAGCCCATAAAGGTTTTTAGTTGGACCTCATTTAGAACACTGTGTCCAGTTCTGAAGATCTCCATTTAAAAATATATTGATGAGACCGGATGAGTCCAGAGACTAGCAACAAAAACGGTGAAGAGATCACACATATCGGGAGAGACTTCAGGAACTCACTATGTACACTCACAAGGAAAGAAGGGAAAGGGAAGACATGATTGAAACTTTTAAATACATAAAGAAAGTAAATGGGCTCAGGACTTCAGTCATTTCATTATAAAGCCAAGATCAAGAACACAAGGACATGACCTCAAACTAACTGGAGGAAAGTTCAAAACTAATCTTAGTAAGTATTATTTTACTGAAAGGGTAGTTGATACTTGGAATAAGCTTCCAGCAGAGGTGGTGAGACAGTCAACAGTAAATGGACTCAAAACATGCATGGGATAAAACAAAGATCTAAACTTTAAAAGAATGGACCACTTGGTTTTCTCTTCTGGGAGTCTACGTAAAATCCATGCGAAAGCACTAGAGCCCCAAGGACATTTATGGAGCTCCACCACCTCAGCCCCCTGGCCAGAGATGGAGACACAAGCCCCATAGACTTCTAGGTCTTCTGTGATTGGCTCTCACAACAGCCACATGATCAGAAGTCTGTCTCACTGGCTCCCAATCAGAAGCCTTGACCAAGAGCTGTTGGTGATCGTTTGGTCAATGTGCTGGTTCTTTTGGGTCACTGGGAACACCTATGTGCAGCGGCTGAGCATTACAACCCACCTTACTCGCTGTCACATATACATGTTAAGTGGTTGGTAGAAAGTCAAAGGAGGTGCTAATTTTATTGATGCGATAGGGGTTCTGTTCAGCGCATTTCACTGACGGATGAATGAGTTTCCGCCATGTTATCAAATACAATACAAATAATATGAGATCTTAGAGATGGTTTTTGTAGAATGAAGAAGCAAAAAGAATGGACCCTGAAGAGTAGTGGAGCATTTGGTATAATAAAGACGATCATTTTTATGAAGATATCGTTGTATATAAAATTAGCAGTCCCTGAAAAGTCCCACTGTCCTTTCATTTGGTGTGCAAGTTTCTCTTATATAAGAAACAAAAACAAAAGTTCCACCTTTCTCCAGCTCATTGTGGTCAAAAACAATTCTTGATTTAACTCCATGAACTGTTAGAAAGTCAAATAAATGTTTTCCAGGTAGAAAATCTAACTGTGTATGGCCACCCATCTAAAAATGGGACAAAAAGTAGACCAACACCAACTACTTGGCTGTCCATTTCAGGACTTCATACCACGCTGTGATCAGTGGTTTTTGGCAATGTTCCCCCAGTGAGGGCAATTAGAGAACACGCATCTGAAACTTCTTCAGTCCCAACACTTCCATTACAGTCAGCGATAATTCCCAAAATCCCAGCCTGGGGACGTTTAATGGGCACAGAGGGCCAACCTCTCTGTATCACCGTACTGGTGCATTCCAATGACCAAAGTGCACGAGGAGTGGCGACGACTTACAGACCATTTCCTGAGCGATGTAAAAAATGACACCTAAAGGATGAAGTTCACACCGAGTACACGCTGCAATGGTGACAATACAAATGTGGCTCTGCGGGTTAACACTTCTGATAATTTCACATTGCATTTATGAAGATTGTTCCTGAAACATTCCTCATGTCCCCCCATACAACATGATCACTGCGGGCAGAACACTGGGCACAACAATGGCAAAGTCTGACAAACCTGCCTGACACTTCACAGGAGGAGCAGATCACTTATTATCAGACAGTACAGGGGCCACACAAGTCTGGGGGGCCCCACAACACCCCGGGGGCAGAGATTCGGGGGAAGCTGCACTCACTCTTTTCATCCAATCATAGACAGGCGCACATATTCTTGTTTGGGGTGTTTAGAGTGAATAGGGCTTCACTTCATTCACCCAACCAAGTAAGCATTCACTCTGCAATCACTTCATTCACCCAACCAAGTAAACATTCACTCTGCAATCACTTCATTCACCCAACCAAGTAAACATTCACTCTGCGATCACTTCATTCACTCAGCCAAGTAAACATTCACTCTGCATTCACCCAGCCAAGTAAACATTCACTCTGCATTCACCCAGCCAAGTAAACATTCAATCTGCAATCACTTCATTCACCCATTCAAGTAAACATTCACTCTGGAATCACTTCATTCACCCAGCCAAGTAAAAATTCACTCTGCAATCACTTCATTCACCCAGCAGGTAAACATTCACTCTGCAATCACTTCATTCATCCAACTAAGTGAACATTCACTCTGCACAATGTAAGTCTTCTGTCCTTCAGTCTACAGTTCTATGTGCTCATCCAGCACAGCTTCTTCTCTTCTCTCCTCATCCCTTCCTCCTGCCGCCTTCCCTCCAAGCATCGCACCCACTAACAAAGCACCAGCCAGCTGATAGGAGTCCAAGATACTCAGGCTGCAGCACACAGGGACCTGCACAAAACCAAGCAAGCACTAGAGAACACAGGGACCTACGTGGTGCTTGCCCCCTTAAAACTCAGAGACCTACACACAGCACCCAAGAGCACAGAGACTTTTACATAGCTGGGCATACATACACACAGGGACCCCAAAACTCAGGGATCTTTGCATAGCTGGGCAATCAGCACCCAAGAGCACAGGGACCTGCACAAAGCACACAGGAACCTTCAAAAAGCTGAGCACCCAGGGATCTGAACAGTCAGGCATCCATATAAACAGGGACTGGCACCCCATGCACACACAGGGACTGGCATCCCTTGCACACACAGGGACTGGCACCATCCATGTACACTGGGACTGGCACCATCCATGCACACTGGGACTGGCACCCCTTGCACACACCGGGACTGGCACCATCCATGCACACCGGGACTGGCACCGGACTGGCACCCCATGCGCAATGGGACTGGCACCGGACTGGCGCCCCATGCACACTGGGACTGGCACCCCATGCACACAGGGACTGGCACCATCCATGCACACCGGGACTGGCACCATCCATGCACACCGGGACTGGCACTATCCATGCACACTGGGACTGGCACAGGACTAGAACTGGCACCATCCATGCACACTGGGACTGGCACCATCCATGCGCACAGGGACTGGCACCATCCATGCGCACAGGGACTGGCACCATCCATGCGCACAGGGACTGGCACCATCCATGCGCACAGGGACTGGCACCATCCATGCGCACCGGGACTGGCACCATCCATGCACGCCGGGACTGGCACCATCCATGCACGCCGGGACTGGCACCATCCATGCACGCCGGGACTGGCACCATCCATGCACGCCGGGACTGGCACCATCCATGCACGCCGGGACTGGCACCATCCATGCACGCTGGGACTGGCACCATCCATGCACGCTGGGACTGGCACCATCCATGCACGCTGGGACTGGCACCATCCATGCACGCTGGGACTGGCACCATCCATGCACGCTGGGACTGGCACCATCCATGCACACTGGGACTGGCACCATCCATGCACACTGGGACTGGCACCATCCATGCACACTGGGACTGGCACATCCATGCACACTGGGACTGGCATCATCCATGCACACTGGGACTGGCACCATCCATGCACACTGGGACTGGCACACACAGAGGGAAAGTTGTCAGCACCCACAGTGCACAGAGCAGATCGGATGCCCAGCTCCCTATGAGGACAGTGCTCCATCCTCCTCCAGGATGACCGTTCTTGCACAATACAAACTCCATGCAGCTGTAGTTGTGCCCAGTTGCGGGAAGTGGGATGAGTGCGGGACCCCGTGCAGGTAGTAAACTTACTTTCCCCGGTGTGTCCCCGCACATGCCGGGGCAGGAAGTTTGTAGCCCCCCGCCGCCCCCTCCCCCCGCACACCCCCCCGGGCGGGCTGACACTTACTTCTCCCTGGCCTGGCTGTCGGACGGTACGCTGTTACTCTTGCCTTTGGCGTACATGCTTGCAGAAAGCTCCGATTGTCACACACCTGTCAACCGATCACAGCCTCCCCGGGAACAACCCCGTCACCATGGCGACACCAGCAGCGCCCTCCCTGATAGGCCCGCCCGGCGGCCGGCCCCACCCCTTCTCTATGGTAACCAGTTTGACGGGCATGTGGATCCCCTCCTTCCCCTCCTCCCCCCTCTATGGTGTTCTCCCTCCTCCTCCTCCCCGGCAGGCCGGGCTCGGAGCGCGCACACTGCCGCCTCCTCCTCCTTCGTCTTCTCCTTTCCTCCGAGCTGGGGGGAGGAGGGGGGAATTGAAACCGTTCTGGAAGGATTTTTAAACAACTGGCTGTTCCGTGTGCTGGGCGCCCGCCCTCCGCTGCCGGGAGAGCGCTCACAGGAGGGGGCCGGGCGGGAGGAAAGTGCGGACTGGAGACACACAGGAGCCGGAGCCGATGCAGGGCAAGCTGAGCTGACACACTGGACTGGGGGAGGAGGAGACGCCGACCATTGTCCGCATACCAGGGGGAGTCTGCTATACACACCCGCCTGACATACATGTTTATATACTGAGCACCGCCCTGACATACATGTTTATATACTGAGCTCCATCCTGACATACATGTTTATATACTGAGCACCGTCCTGACATACATGTTTATATACTGAGCACCGTCCTGACATACATGTTTATATACTGAGCAGCGCCCTGACATACATGTTTATATACTGAGCAGCGCCCTGACATACATGTTTATATACTGAGCACTGCCCTGACATACATGTTTATATACTGAGCACCACCCTGACATACATGTTTATATACTGAGCTCCGTCCTGACATACATGTTTATATACTGAGCTGCGTCCTGACATACATTTTTATATACTGAGCACCACCCTGACATACATGTTTATATACTGAGCTCCGTCCTGACATACATGTTTATATACTGAGCTCTGTCCTGACATACATGTTTATATACTGAGCACCGTCCTGACATACATGTTTATATACTGAGCTCTGTCCTGACATACATGTTTATATACTGAGCAGCGCCCTGACATACATGTTTATATACTGAGCTCTGTCCTGACATACATGTTTATATACTGAGCACCGCCCTGACATACATGTTTATATACTGAGCAGCGCCCTGACATACATGTTTATATACTGAGCTCCGTCCTGACATACATGTTTATATACTGAGCAGCGCCCTGACATACATGTTTATATACTGAGCACCACCCTGACATACATGTTTATATACTGAGCTCCATCCTGACATACATGTTTATATACTGAGCTCCGTCCTGACATACATGTTTATATACTGAGCACCGCCCTGACATACATGTTTATATACTGAGCACCGTCCTGACATACATGTTTATATACTGAGCAGCGCCCTGACATACATGTTTATATACTGAGCAGCGCCCTGACATACATGTTTATATACTGGGCTCCGTCCTGACATACATGTTTATATACTGAGCAGCGCCCTGACATACATGTTTATATACTGAGCACCACCCTGACATACATGTTTATATACTGAGCTCCATCCTGACATACATGTTTATATACTGAGCTCCATCCTGACATACATGTTTATATACTGAGCTCCATCCTGACATATATGTTTATATACTGAGCTCCGCCCTGACATACATGTTTATATACTGAGCACCGTCCTGACATACATGTTTATATACTGAGCTCTGTCCTGACATACATGTTTATATACTGAGCACCGTCCTGACATACATGTTTATATACTGAGCTCTGTCCTGACATACATGTTTATATACTGAGCTCTGTCCTGACATACATGTTTATATACTAAGCACACAACACCCCTCCCCCCGACATACCTGTTTATATAATGAACACACCCCAACATATCTCTTAATACACTATTTTGCCAAAAGTATTGGGACGCCTGCCTTTACACACACATGACCTTTAATGTCATTCCAGTCTTAGTCTGTAGGGTTCAATATTGAGTTGGCCCTCCCTTTACAGCTCTAACAGCTTCACCTCTTCTGGGAAGGCTGCCCACAAGGTTTAGGAATGTATCTATGGAAATGTTTTACCATTCTTCCAGAAGGGCATTTGTGAGGTCAGCCACTGATGTGGACGAGAAGGCCTGGCTTGCAGTCTCCACTCTAATTCATCCCAAAGGTGTTCTATCGGGTTGAGGTCAGGACTCTGTGCAGACCAGTCAAGTTCCTCCACCCCAAACTCACTCATCCATGTCTTTATGGGTCTTGCTTTGTGCACTGGTCCAAATCATTTGGTGGAGAGATGATTATGGTGTGGGGTTTGTTCTTCAGGGGTTGGGCTTGGCCCCTTAGTTCCAGTAAAGGGAACTCTCAAGACATTTTGGACAATTTCCTGCTCCCAACTCTGTGGGAAGAGTTTGGGGATGGCCCCTTCCTGTTCCAACATGACTGCGCCCCAGTGCACAAAGCAAGGTCCATAAAGACATGGATGAGCGAGTTTGGGGTGGAGGAACTTGACTGTCCTTTAGATGACCTCAACCCAATAGAACACCTTTGGGATGAATTATAGTGGAGACTGCAAGCCAGGCCTTCTCATCCACATCAGTGCCTGACCTCACAAATGCTCTTCTGGAAGAATGGTCAAACATTCCCATAGACACTCCTAAACCTTGTGCTCAGCCTTCCCAGAAGAGGTGCAGCTGTTATAGCTGCAAAGGGTGGGCTATTGCCATTAAAGTTCATGTGTGTAAAGGCAGGCGTCCCAATACTTTTGGTAATATAGTGTATATTAAGCACACAGCACCCCCCCCCCCCCCCTTCCATATAACTGTTTATATACTAAGCGCCCCCGACGTACCTGTTTATATACTGAACACACAGCACAGCGAGTTCAGCATGGGGGACCCCTCAATTCTTGCCCTGATAAGGGTCAGTCAGTTTGAGGTTCTGTCGATCCTCACTCTGAAACGGATCAGCCAGGGAGGGGGGATTATATCAGTTGTGATCCTGATAAGGGTCAGCCAGCCAGGGGGTCATCAATTCTCACTCAGATCGAGGTCTGCTGGGGGTCCATGAATTCTCATGTTGATAAAGTTCAGGATGGGGAAAAGTCCATTAATTCTTTTCCCTGAAAAGGGTCAGCCAGTTTGTGGGTCCATCGATTCTCACCCTGGTAAGGGTCATCCCGGGGGGGGGGGGATTCCATCAATTCTGATAAGGGTCAGCAATTCTCGCCTTAATAAGGGTCAGCTTGGGGAGAAGTCCATCAATTCTTGCCTTGATAAGGGTCAGCTTGGGGAGAAGTCCATCAATTCTTGCCTTGATAAGGGTCAGCTTGGGGAGAAGTCCATCAATTCTCGCCTTGATAAGGGTCAGCTTGGGGGGAAGTCCATCAATTCTCGCCTTAATAAGTGTCAGCTTGGGGGGAAGTCCATCAATTCTTGCCTTGATAAGGGTCAGCCAGCTTATGGATCCATGAATTCTCACTCTGATAAGGGTCACCTGTAGGTCCATCATTTCTCATGTTGATCGGGTCATGCTGGGTGGGGCTTATATCAGTTCTCATCCTAATAAGGGTCAGCCAGTCAGGGGGTTCATCAATTTTCTCACACTTATCGAATTGATGGACCTTTCTTGGCTGGCTGACCTTTATCAGGATGAGAATTAATGTGGTGGTGGTGGGGGGGGGGGGTCCATCAATTCCCATTCTGATAAGGGTCAGCCAGGAGGTCCTTTAATTCCCATTCTGATAAAGGTCAAAGGGGGGAGTACATCAATTCTCACCCTGCTAACGGTCAGCCAGGGGGGTGCATCAATTCTCATCCTATTAAGGGTCAGCTGAGGAGGAACCATCAATTATCATCCTGAGGGTCAGCTGGGGGGGCATCAGTTCTCATCCTGTTAAGGGTCATCCGGGGTGGGGGGGGGAACAATCAATTACCATCCTGATAACCAGGGTGTAGATCAATTCTCACCCTGATATAAGGCCAGCCAGGAGAGGTTCATCAATTCTTACCCCCTTATAGAGCTCAGCCAGGTCTCATCCTGTTAAAAGGTCAGCAAGCCAGGATTGGTACATCAGTTTTCACCCTGGTTAGGGTATAAAGCCTCACCCTGATAAGGATCATCCATCAACTCTCGTCCTGATGAGGGTCAGACGGGAGGTCCATCACTTCTCAAACTGATAAGGTTCAGCCAGCTGGGAGGGGGAGTCCATCAATGGAATTGCACAGAGGGGCCCCAATCCTCCTCTTCTTGGGTCCCCTGCTGGTGCGCCTCACTCCCCCTGTTTTTGGTGTACCAGCATAGGAAGCTGCTTCCTATCATGGCACATCATGCTGCCTATGTCTATAGACATCGACAGCGCTTCTCGGCCCTGCCCCTTACTCCCTTGTCTCAGGATTTGATTGAAAGCAGCAGCAGCCAATTGTCCCACTGATCTCAGCCAAGCCTGTGAGAGCGGGGAGAATGGTGAGAGCCACTTCAGACGGGCACAGCACTGGATCAATTGAGGACTCAGGTGAGTATAATGGGGGGGGGGGGGGGGGGGGG
>BLSH010164691.1:266820-286985 GCA_018402905.1 Glandirana rugosa | reverse complement strand
AGCGGTAATTTGAACCTTGTTGCTGAATGGCCTTATCTAAAAAGAAATTTATTTTTGCAACCTGCCACTGTGGTACAGCACATTCCACAAATTCACCAAAGGGGGCAGAGTCTACCAGCTGAAAAGGCAGCAGTTGTAGTGCCATGTGGATGGCTGGGACTTTTTTTTATGGTTCAGTAACTGGAGTAGGGAAATTTGCCTGTTGAAATCAACTGGTGGTGTACTGCTAGCAGATTGGCTGCAAATACTTGTGGCAGCCATTGCTATACCTACATTCCTCTCAGTGCAGGCTGTTGAGAGGACTGGAGGTATAGTAGTGGTTGAGGTCACAGATGAGGAGCAAGGAGAAGTCCGCCTTGTTTTATGATGTGGGTCTTTGAGGTGCTGTTGCCAATGGACTGCATGGCAGGTCGTCATATGTCTTGTCAAATATGTGTTGCCCAAGCGCCTGCTGTTCTGGCCGCGCTTGATCTGCTTCAGACATAGATTGCAAACAGCAACGGCGCGATCTATTGCACAAGTGTTGAAAAAAGCTCACGCCATTGAACTTTTAGAAGTCAGCCGGGAGACAGCAGTGCCCTTCACCCGTGGAGCTCTGTGGTGTGATGCAATAGGGTGGCTGCCCTTGAGCTGGCTCCGGGAGGACATCCTGCCTCATTGGAGTTGTGCCTCCTCCTCACTTTCCTCCTCTCTTCTCTCAGGCTCCCAAGTACACTCAGTGTCCTCATCATCCCCTCCCTCCTTGTCACTGGAGCAAACTTGGCAGTATGCTACAGTGGGGGGAACATGACTGCTAGTTTCTTGTCCTTCTGTGGCACCCCCTCTCTCTAGGCTCATGTTACTCCCTTCCTCAACCTGAGAACCAACATAAGAGCCTTCATCAGAATGTAACTTACACTATGGTTGAATAATTCTGGTGACCCCTCCATGCATAATGGTGGGGCTATGAAAGGGGTAATTATCGACAAGGATCTGGTGGAATAGGCCACTTTGGCAGCTGCGTTGGAAGACAAACTAGTATGAGCCTGGGTGACAGAGGATGAGGAGGATGAGGACGACTTAATTATCTACTCCACCAACTCTTCTGCATGTTGTGGTTCAATAACACGGCCAACTGAAGAAGGACAAGCGTGCAAAGGATGCACCATGTCCGCCACCACCACTTTTCACTGTAGGCACAGAGGCTACTTGCCGTCTTTTAGTGGCCTGGGAGCCTCTGCCTCTCCTTGGTGGCCTTCCAGACATTATGGGGTTTTTTTTGAACATCGCACTACACTGTATTATATGCTGTACACCGCCGAATGCACTGTATATATAGTCTACACTAAATGCAGAGTATATATATATAAATATATATACAGTATCTCACAAAAGTGAGTACACCCCTCACATTTTTGTAAATATTTTATTATATCTTTTCATGTGACAACACTGAAGAAATGACACTGCCACAATGTAAAGTAGTGAGTGTACAGCTTGTATAACAGTGTAAATTTGCTGTCCCCTCAAAATAACTCAACACACAACCATTAATGTCTAAAACACTGGCAACAAAAGTGAGTACACCCCTATGTGAAGATATCTAAATTGGGCCCAAAGGGTCAATATTTTGTGCGGCCACCATTATTTTTCAGCACTGCCTTAACCCTCTTGGGCATGGAGTTCACCAGAGTTTCACAGGTTGCCATTGAAGTCCTCTTCCCCTCCTCCATAACGGCATCACGGAGCTGGTGGAAGATACCTTGCGCTCCTCCACCTTCCATTTGAGGATGCCGCACAGATGCTCAATGGGGTTTAGGTCTAGAGATATGCTTGACCAGTCCATCGCCTTTACCCTCAGCTTCTTTAGCAAGGCATTGGTCTTCTTGGAGGTGTGTTTGGGGTCACTATCATGTTGGAATATTGCCCTGCGGCCCAGACTTTGAAGGGAAGGGATCATGATCTGCTTCAGTATGTCACAGTACATGGTTCCCTCAATGAACTGTAGCTCCCCAGTTCTGGCAGCAATTAATTTTCATGGTCTGTAAACACGGCAACTTTTGCGCAAACCAATCAATAAATGGCGATCACGATTTTTTTTTACCTCAAATATGAGGAAGAATATATATCTGGTAAAACTGATGAATACATTTGTTTTTTATATATTTTTTTGGATATGTATTATAGCAAAAAGTAAAAAATATTGTTTTTTATTTCAAAATTGGTGCTCCTTTGTTGTTAATGGCAGTGATCAGAAGTGATGCAGAGGGGATAAAATACCACCAAAAGAAAGCTGTATTTGTGGGAAAAAAAGGGCGTCAACTTAGTTTGGGTACAACATCGCATGGCCGCTCAATTGTCAGTTAAAGCGACACAGTGCCGAATCGCAAAAAGTGTTCTGGTCCTACAGTGGGAAATCCTTCCGGGGGTGAAGTGGTTAAAGTGGTTGTTAAGCCACTTGTATAAAATGCTCCCATTCCCTCTGTATTAGCACAATAAGTTCCCCTGTGCCTGTGTTATAACATATATATACTTATCTGTATAGATAAGACACAGGCTTCCTAGGATCAGTTGTCGTTTTTCTCTCTCCTCTGCTCAGCAAACAGTTCCTGAGGGTGGGGCTGAGCACTGCTGCTGAGGTCAGCTGGAGAGGAGAGAGAGAGAGGGATGTGTGTAGGAATCCAGAGTGTTATCTGTACAGATAAGACTATTTATGATATAACACAGACACAAGCAAAGTCTTGTTCTACAGTCCCTGACAAAAGTCTTGTGGCTTATCTATTTTGTAGAAACACCTGCTATTAACCTGACTTTTAATTAATCAATTGGTGTTAGAAATAGCTCATATGAAAAGCTAAAACCCTCCCAAATGATGTTTAATGCACTGAAATAAATTAGTTTCACTGAAAAAAGATTTATCATTTAATCAAGACAGAAAGGTCAAATTTTGGCAAGACAAAAGTTTTGTCGCCTATATAGAAATTGAACAAATTTACTTCAAATAAAAAAATATGTCAGCAAATTAAGTAGTGGTGCTGTGAGATCCAAATTGAATATCTTGTATGACTTCCATGAGCTTGAAGGACTGCATCCATGCGGTTTGGCAAGGATTCATACAATTTATTGATGAAGTCATCAGGAATAGCAAAGAAAGCAGTCTTGCATGCCTCCCAGAGTTCATCAATATTCTTTGGTTTTGTCTTCCAAGCTTCCTCTTTCATCCTACCCCACATATGCTCAATGATGTTCATGTCTGGTGACTGGGCTGGCCAATCCTGGAGCATCTTGATCTTCTTCGCCTTGAGGAACTTTGATGTGGAGATGGAAGTATGCGATGGAGCACCATCCTGCTGCAGAATTTGGCCTGTTTTATGGTTAGGAATATAAGAGGTAGCTAAGATTTCTTGGTATTTTAGACTATTGATGTTGCCTTCTACCCTGCAGGTCTCTCGCACACCCCCATACTGGATGTAACCCCAGACCATGATTTTTCCGCCACCAAACTTCACTGTTTTCTGGGTGAATCTCAGATCCATGCGGGCTCCAGTAGGTTTCCTGCAATATATGCGGTGATTGTGGTGTAATTCAACAGAAGATTCATCGGAAAAATCCACCTTCTGCCACTTTTCCAGCGTCCATTCTTTTAGCAGGCTGTGGGCCTTGGCAAATGCCACACGGTTTTTCAATTGTCTTTTGTTTAGTGCTGGCTTCTGGGCACTGATTCGACCATGGAGGCCATTTTGAGACAGAATCCGACAAACTGTTCTGGTTGACAAAGAGACTTCAGGTGACTAGGTCTCGTGGAGCTCTGCTGCAGTGGAAAATGGGCTGGCCTTGGATTTTTGAGCCAACAAACGGTCCTCTCGAGCAGTTGTCTTGCGGGGTCTGCCTGACCTGGGCTTGTCAAAAACGTCTCCAGTCTCTTCAAATCTTTTTTTTATCCTCTGTACTTGACGCTGAGACACATTGAAGGTGTCGGCCACATCAGCAGTGGATATGGTCTTCAGCCTCTTGATAATCAAAACTTTAGTCTCAGGGTGAATCTTAGGCATGTTTGCAGAGGTCTAGTTGCAGTTGATGTGAAGGTCTAGTGTACTGGGGTTCTTTTTATACACACCTGAGACCTAATTGATCCATTATTAGTCACAGGTGAAGCTCATATGACAAGGCGACAACACTTATGTCTTTTCAAAAATTGACTCAATGGGCTTTACCAAGCTGTGAATATTAGAATACTTTTTAACAGTTTCGTTTTTCACTGAAACATTATTACAAAAGCTGTTGGGATTAAAATGAGCCATTTCTTGTAAAAAAAATCTTGATTAGAAATATATTTCAGCAGCACTTCAGGTCAATTTGTACACAAGCGACAATACTTTTGTCAGGGACTGTAATACACAAGGGATAAGGAAAGTTAATTATGAGAGCAGAGAAGAGACTCTACCTACTGACAGGGAGAGGGAGGGGGAGGAGGGAGGAGTTGAAGACAGGCAGAGGAGAATAGGAGAGCTGCTAGTGACAGACTGCTCAGACCACGGGGCTCTCAAGATCTGCTAATATGATAAGAGAATGTCAGGAAAGACGGAGAACTTGTGTATCCATAAGAAGGAAAACGGTGCGCATTCCCTTTTGTAACCGCTCTTGGCGCCAAAGGGGCTATTTAAACCGGACAATGACATGGGATCAATGCCGTTTGGTCTACAACGTTCCTGTGATTCCTGTTACTCGTCTACTGTACCTGCTGAACCTGTTCTTCTGATCTACCGGCTTGATCCTGACACCGCTGCTATACGCCTGCCCTGGCCTTTGGCCTTCCTTGACGATCCTTTGCCTGCTCCTTGGTACCACGCTGCCAGCCTGTTGCCGACCCAGCCTGTGTCTGACCATCCTTCTGCCTGCTCCTTGGTTCCTGATCCGCCTGCCTGCTGTCTGATCCAGTCTGTCTCTGGCCTTCTCATCCAGCATCACCTGCTTGGTCTAGCTGGACGAGGCTATCGTCAGCTGTTACCCGGAGTTCCTCCACTGCTCCATCTAGCTGCATCTCCAGCCCTGCCTGTGACCATTGCACCCGTGTTCCTGTCAAGCACTCGTGCCATTCTGCACTCTTGAACCCTCCGTTCACCGTATCAGGGGTTCTTGAGTCAGGATTGTAAGAGAGGCTGTCCTCGACTATTACAGACTCCACCACCAGGCACGTGACAATACAAAACGGCCATGTCCGAGTCTGCGCCAGGGCCCTCTCCCATGCATCAACTTTGCCGACATCTTGCTGGTCTTACACAGGCTGTTAAAGATCTTCAAGATGGCTACCACCGCTTGGAAGAACGAGTCCAGGAACTTTCCTCTCCGTCTTCATCCAGCGCCAGTCACCCCATGGCATCCGCCAGCCCAGCTGCTTCACCTACTGTGGTTATGCTGCCTCCGGAACCCAGAGTTCCAACACCTGACAAGTTTGCCGGAGAACGTATCAAATTTCACTCCTTTCGCAACGCATGTGAACTGTACTTCGCGTTGCAGCCCCTTACATTCTCACTGGAAGCAACCAAGGTGGAATTTGTAATCTCTCTTCTACAAGGGCACCGGCTCCTAGAACAAAAGGCAGCATCTCTGGGGGATATGACATCCTTTTTTCAAGCCATGTCACAACTCTACGAGGACCCGCACCAGTCCGCAACAGCAGAAGCAGCATTGCATGCACTCCAGCAAGGGCGCAGAGCGGCAGAGGACTATGTATCCGAATTTAGATGTTGGAGTTCCGATACCAACTGGAACGATGCCGCTGTGTGTTACCAATTCCGCCTGGGCCTCTCTGAGCCTCTTAAAGATGAACTGGCCCGGGTATGGGTCCCTCAGACTTTAGACGCTCTGATTAAGCTGTCAATGCAGATCGATCGACGTCTGAGGGAACGGAGGTCTGAACGTCAGGCGGGTCAATCTCGCCCCACTTGGATGTTGCCTCAGGGTCCTGGTTTCTCCACTCTAGCTTCACCATCCACGGCTGTTTCTCCACCTGACATCTTGGAACCCATGCAACTGGGCCTGCTCCATCCTTCTCTTACGGCTGAAGAACGCCAGCGACGTCGGTTGAGCAACCTCTGCATGTACTGCGTGGCCCTGGGACGTTATGTGAGGACCTGTCCTAAAAAGCTGTGTAAGTGTCTGACCATTGCATCTCATTCTGTGCCTGCTTGTTTCAGCAACCCTGCTTAAATCTCTGTACTTGTCTCATTCCAGCTTCCAGGCAGGAGCATCCTGGTCTCCGCCATTATTGATTCCAGGGCCTGCAGCTGTTTCATAGACTTTTCCTTCATCACCAAGCACCAGATTCTGTTTCAGCCTAAAGCCCAAGGAATGACTGTTCACCTAGCGGATGGGTCAACTATCAAGAATTGACTGGTCACCCAAGAAACAGTTCCACTGCCTGCCACCATCACCAGCACCCACCATGAACTCTTACGCCTTGGCGCCATAGCATCCCCATTATTTCCAGTCATTCTGGGTATAACATATATATGAGAAAGTGAAGCGCAATAAAATATAAAAAAGAAAATGAATAAATAACCACTGTGCATTACATATTACCAACAATATTACAGCTATAATAAATTATTGTGCATCAGGTGCTAACATATAGTCTTGAAAAGTGCAAAAGTAAATTATTGCATATACAGTGGAATAAAAACATGCATCGGATGTATGACTTCTAGTCTCCAAAAGTGCAAGTGCTGTGAGAAAAATCCTACTGACTGTAAATAATAAATAATGTCCTTTAAAAAACAAGCGCAATATATCCTGCTCCACAGGGGTGAAATCCTCCAAAGTGATGACTGTGCAAGGCAAAAAACATGCTTCAATCCCAGTACTGTGCACACCTTTTCCTCCACCTGGTGTCACTAACTGCTCACCTCAAGGGGCGACCCCACTGGGTCTAGTAGCGCAGTCCCCTCTGGGGTATCAATCCCACTCCACAGACGGATCTCAGCAATGTGGTAACATTATTTGTTGGTGCACCTCCACCGGTACACGCGGGTAATGCATATATGTAAAAACAAACAGTAATCCACGGCTGCTGGCTGCTGACTGCAAGCTTTTAGATCATGTACTTAGCGTCACCTTAGGCTCCTCGCTGACGCGTTTCGTCACCAGAACACGTGACTTCATTAAGGGTATGCCCTGGCTACAGGCGCACAATCCGTTCATCGATTGGGCCAAGGGGGAGATCCAGTTTCAGTCGGCGTACCATGCTTTCCTGGATGTTTTCAGCAAGAAAGAGGCAGAGACCCTTCCGCCCCATCGGCCTTACGATTGCCCCATTGAACTCCTTCCAGGAACCGAAGTCCCGTTTGAGATAATTTTCCGAACTTTTCTGAACTTGAACTGGGTGCCCTTAAAACCTATCTGGTTGAGAATTTAGAGAGGGGGTTCATTCGCCCTTCCACTTCACCCGCAGGCGCGGGCATCTTCTTTGTGGAAAAGAAGGATCACTCCTTACGGCCCTGCGTTGACTACAGAGAGCTGAAAAAGATCACAGTCAAGAACCGCTACCCTCTTTCATTGGTACTCAAACTATTCCAGAGACTGGGGACAGCAGTCATCTTTACCAAACTGGATCTCCAAGGGGCATATAATCTTGTTCGCATCCGAGAGGGTGACGAATGGAAGACCGCCTTTCGCACCCGTTTTGGGCATTATGAATACTTAGTGATGCCGTTCGGACTCTGTAACGCACCTGCTACATTCCAGCATTTTGTAAAAGATATCTTCAGAGACTATCTAGATCTTTTTGTCATAATTTACCTGGGCAATATCTTAATTTTTTCACCATCCTTGGAGGAACATCGCCAACATGTCCCACATGTCCTGGGATGTTTGAGACAACATGGACTTTATGCCAAGTCTGAGAAATGTACCTTTGAACAACAGAGCATTCCATTTTTGGGACTGATTATTTCTGTCAAAGGCATCAAGGTGGATCCTCAGATAGTTTCAGCCATCTTGGATTGGCCCACACCCAGTGACAAGAAAGGGATCCAACGATTCTTTGGATTCGCCAATTTTTATCGAAAGTTCATCAAAGGATTTTCAGCTATTATTTCTCCCATCACTCAGTTAACCAAGCAAGGCATCCGGTTCCACTGGTCCGCAGAAGCACAGTCAGCTTTTGAAACCCTCAAGAATTTGTTTACATCTGCACCCATTCTGAGACATCCTGATCCGGTTCTTCCATATGTTCTTGAGGTGGATGCGTCTGAAACAGCGGTTGGGGCAGTACTCTCCCAAAGACAAGGTGCTAAAGCTCTGCTGCATCCAGTCGCCCTTTTCTCTCGTAAATTATCTGTACCTGAGAGGAATTATGATGTTGGTGACTGGGAATTACTGGCAATCAAGACTGCATTAGAAGAATGGCGATACCTAATGGAAGGGGCAGCACATCCGATCCTGATCTATACAGATCACAAGAATCTGGAGTATTTAAGGACTGCGAAGAGACTAAAACCACGCCAGGCCAGATGGGCTCTGTTCTTCTCCAGATTCTCCTTCCATATAACATACAGGCCGGGATCTAAGAATACGAAGCCGGATGCGCTTTCGCGTATGTACGAGTCGGGGAACCCATCTTCTTCTGACACTATTCTGCCTTCCGGAAATTTCTTGTTGCTCCAGGAAGATCTGCTGTCACAGATTAAGCATACATCTGTGGGATACAGTGTTCCTTCTGAAAGCAATCTCCAGTTTAGAGAGGGGTTACTGTGGCATGACAACCAGATCTTTGTACCTGAAGATGTGCATACCACGGTGTTGGGATTGGGTCATGATCATGAACTGGCGGGGCACTTCGGTGTCTACAAAACCTCTGAACTACTTCAACGCACATTTTGGTGGCCGCGAGTGGAGGATGATTGCAAGCGTTATGTGGAGTCGTGTACCACCTGTGCTCAAAATAAGGGCAGCAAGAACAAGGCTTGGGGGCTATTGAGACCACTCCCAATTCCGGAAAGACCTTGGAAGATGATTTCTATAGATTTTATTGCTGAGTTACCCCCATCGGAAGGATTTTCCGCCATTTTTGTGGTAGTGGACAGACTGATTAAGATGGCCTTCTTTGTGCCAATGAGGGGCACACTTTCTGCCCCGGAAACCGCTAAAGCTTTCATCAAAGGCTCCATGGGGTACCAACCAACATTGTTTCTGACAGAGGGGTGCAATTCACCTCCAAATTCTGGAAAGCTTTGTGTGGGGCCTTAAAAATTGAACTTTCGTTTTCTTCAGCTCATCACCAGCAGACCAATGGACAGACTGAAAGAACTAATCAGACATTGGAACAATACCTGAGATGTTTTTCGTCCTTCTCCCAGGATGACTCGGTGTCATTGTTGCCCATGGCTGAATTCGTTTACAATAATTCTGCAAATTCCACCATCAAACAGTCCCCGTTCTTTGCAAACTATTTGTTTCACCCATCTTTTTCTGTCAAGCTCCATCCCCGAAAGTGCAGTAACCAGCCGTACAGGAGGCAATGGATTTTTTTCAGTACTAACAACAAGTTGCTACAGGAGATGATGGCCAAATCCCAAGAGTGCTACAAGAAAGCATTCGACAGGAAAAGATGTGGAGAATTGGTCTTGGAGCCAGGGGAACAGTGCTGGTTATTAACTGTGAACCTGAAGTTGACCCAAGTTCATAGGCCCATTTCCCGTAAAGAAAAGGATTAACAGTGTGGCCTATGAATTAGTATTACCGGACTCTTTACGCATTCACCCGGTTTTTCATGTGTCCCTATTAAAGCCTGCTACCTCTAACCCCTTTCCGGGACGAAGCTCCGGGCCACCCGAACCTGTGCTGATGGGGAAGAAGAATTTGAAGTCGAAGCCATCATGGACTGCAGGATAAGGGGTAACCAGGTGCAATATCTCGTTAAATGGAAAGGGTATGGTCCAGAGGAGAACTCTTGGGAACCCAAAGCCAAAATTCATGCCCCAAGACTGATACAGGCTTTCCAAAGATCCCACCCTGAAAGGTTTGCCCATTGAGGGGGGGCAATGTCAGAAAAGACTGAGAAATCGTGTATCCATAAGAAGGAAAACGGTGCGCAGGCGTGTGCACAGACGAACGGACGGCGTGAACGTTCGTGTGCACGCGCGACTGGGAGGTGCGCATTCTCGATCGTAAGTGTTCTTGGTGCCAAAGGGGCTATTTAAACCGGACAATTACATGGGATCAATGCTGTTTGGTCTACAACACTCCTGTGATTCCTGTTACCCATCTACCTGCTGAACCTGTTCTTCTGATCTACCAGCTTGATCCTGACGCCGCTGCTGTCCATCTGCCCTGACCTTTGGCCTTCCTTGATGATCCTTTGCCTGCTCCTCGGTACCGGTACCACGCTGCCAGCCCGTAGCCGACCCGGCATGTGTCTGACCATCCTTCTGCCTGCTCCTCGGTTCCTGATCCGTCTGCCTGCTGTCTGATCCAGATCCGGATGTATAGCTTCAGAAAACCTAACTGGCTGAAGGGCCTGAAAGTTGTTCCAGAGGTCTCAGAGCCTGTTAAATTAGCACGACACATTGCTGGTACACTGACACGCACTGACATAACAGGCCTGTGTCCATGGAACTTGTGACAAAGTCAAATCTAGATAAAAAGAAAATGTTTTTAATTTAAAATGCCCTTGCATATGGGCCTGTTATGTTTCTTGTGTCAGTGTACCAGCAGCAGCGCGTACCAAAGTGTAAACAAGAGAAACCAATAGATTCTTCCATTCACACTAAAGCCCCATACAGATGGGCAGAATGTCGAAAAATTACCAGGTGACATTTTGTCCGCTTTTATGCCGATCTGTCTGACAGAAGCCGGCCATCCAGCCGGCTTCTGTCAGATGTGCATGCTAGAAAACCAGCAGCCAACCGACTCCCTATTATCGCTCTCAGCCAATGGCAGGGAGCGCTGATCGGAGAGTTCTGTCAAACCACTACAGCTCAGCGGGGGAGATAAAACTGGACTGAAACTTTAGTGTGTACCAGACTTAACCATTTCAGCCCCGGAAGGATTTCCCAGTTTAGGACCAGAGCACTTTTTGCGATTCGGCACTGCTTTAACTGACAATTGCGCGGTCGTGCGACGTTGTACCCAAACAAAATTTGCGTCCTTTTTTTCCCACAAATAGAGCTTTCTTTTGGTGGTATTTGATCACCTTTGCGTCATTTCTGATCACCGATATAAACAAAAGAAGAGCGACAATTTTGCAGAAAAAAACATTTCTTACTTTTTGCTATTATACATGTCCAAAAAAAAAATATATAAAAAACTTTTTTCCATCGGTTTTGGCCAATTTATATTCTTCCTCATATTTTTGGTTAAAAAAAACGCAATCTGTGTTTATTGATTGGTTTGCGCAAAAGTTGACGCCTTTAAGAATGATGAGAATTCATTTATTTATTTTTTTTTATATATTTTACTAGTAATGGCGGCGATTTTTATCGGGACTGCGATATTGCAGCGGACATGTCGGACCATTTTGACACTTTTTTGGGACCATTGGCATTTATACAGTGATCAGTGCTATGAAAATGCATTGATTACTGTGTAAATGCCATTGACAGTGAAGGGGTTAACCTGCAGGGGCGCTCTAAGGGTTAACTGTGTTCCCTCAGTGTGTTCTAACTGTATGGGGGCTGCACTGGCTGGGGGAGGGTGATCACGGCTCCTATATACAGGATCACAGCCCTTCCCCCTCTGTCAGAATGGAGATCCGTGTTTACATACACGGACCCCCGTTCTGTCGCTCCTAGGGAGGGGGGTGATCGCTGGTAACTGGTGGACATAGAGTCCGCTGTACCCCCGGAACACAGTGAGTGTGCGAATGCGCCACCGGCGGCATGCAATCACAATACCCGTTCTTGCGGCCGACGTCACGGACGACGGCGTTTCGCGATAACGAGCCAAGTTGCCACGGTCAAGCCACGGCGGACGGTCAGCAACTGGTTAAATAGCGTGGATGGAGGAATCTCCCCTGCTGACTATTGTATTCTGACAGCTGCTGACAGCTGAGACCTTCAGAATACCCGAATAGTGCCTGCAGCTGATTGGATTCAAAGTTTATTGAGTTTGATAACCTTTACAGGTTGTCATTTTAGGGTTAACTGTGAATGAAGACCGTACAATTTCTGCTTTTGTTCTGATGTTTGTGGTGATACCTCATATGTGAGGTGCAATTGCTGTTTACATACACGTACACACCCTATGCACAAGTTTGCAATCTTGTGTGTGCAGGGGGTGACAGGAGTCCTTTTAAAATTGTTTATATTATACAAATTGAAAAAAAATTGGCTTGGTTCTACATTAGGAAAACTGTGAACAAAGAGGCATCATGCCAAACATACTAAAAAAATAAGATTTTGGTTTAAATACACCTTAAATTCAGGATAACACAATAAAAAGAATTTATCTATTATATAAAACATTCATGCATTGATGTATTTTATTTAATGCAAAACATTAAAAGGACACTCATTTATATATATATATATATATACCGTATCTCACAAAAGTGAGTACACCTCTCACATTTTTGTAAATATTTTATTCTATCTTTTCATGTGACAACACTGAAGAAATAACACTCTGCTATTAATTAATTAAGCCATTAATGTCTAAACTGCTGGCAACAAAAGTGAGTACACCCCTAAGTGAAAATGTCCAAATTGAGCCCAATTAGCCTTTTTCCCTCCCCGGTGTCATGTGACTCGCTAGTGTTACAAGGTCTCGGGTGTGAATAGGGAGCAGGTGTGTTAAATTTAGTGTTATCGCTCTCACTCTCTCATACTGGTCACTGGAAGTTCAACATGGCACCTCATGGCAAAGGACTCTCTGAGGATCTGAAAAAAAGAATTGTTGCTCTACATAAAGATGCCCTAGGCTATATGAAGGTTGCCAAGACCCTAAAACTGAGCTGCAGCACGGTGGACAAGACCATACAGCGGTTTAACAGGGCATATTCCACTCAGAACAGGCCTCGCCATGGTCGACTAAAGAAGTTGGGTGCACATGCTCAGCGTCATATCCAGAGGTTGTCTTGGGGAAATAGACCTAAGAGTGCTGCCGGCATTGCTGCAGAGGTTGAAGGCGTGGGGGATCAGCCTGTCAGTGCTCATACCATATGCCGCACACTGCATCAAATTGAAAGAAAATCCGCAAACAGTTTGCTGAAGACGAGCAGACTAAGGACATGGATTACTGGAACCATGTCCTGAGGTCTGATGAGACCAAGATAAACTTATTTGGTTCAGATGGTGTCAAGCGTGTGTGGCGGCAACCAGGTGAGGAGTACAAAGACAAGTGTGTCCTGCCTACAGTCAAGCATGGTGGTGGGAGTGTCATGGTCTGGGGCTGCATGAGTGCTGCCGGCACTGGGGAGGTACAGTTCATTGAGGGAACTATGAATGCCAACATGTACTGTGACATACTGAAGCAGAGCATGATCCCCTCCCTTCGGAGACTGGGCCGCAGGACAGTATTCCAACACGTTAAAGACCCCAAACACACTTCCAAGACGACCACTGCCTTGTTAAAGAAACTCTCCAGACCTAAACCCTATTGAGCATCTGTGGGGCATCCTCAAACGGAAGGTGGAGGAGGGCAAGGTCTCTAACATCCATCAGCTCTGTGATATCGTAATGGAGGAGTGGAAGAGGACTCCAGTGGTAAACTGTGAAGCTCTGGTGAACTCCATGCCCAAGAGGGATAAGGCAGTGCTGGAAACGAATGGTGGCCACACAAAATATTGACACTTTGGGCCCAATTTGGACATTTTCACTTAGGGGTGTACTCACTTTTTTTGCCAGCGGTTTAGACATTAATGGCTGTGTGTTGAGTTATTTTGAGGAGACAGCAAATTTACACTGTTATACAAGCTGTACACTCACCACTTTACATTGTAGCAAAGTGTCATTTCTTCTGTGTTTTCACATGAAAAGATAGAATAAAATATTTTCAAAAATGTAAGGGGTGTACTTGGTTTTGTGGGACAATATATATATATATATATATATATATATATATATATATATATATACTCACCTATATATATATATATATATATATATATATATATATATATATATATACTCACCGGACACTTTATTAGGTACACCTTGCTAGTACTGGGTTGGACCTCTTTTGCCTTTAGAACTGCCTTAATTCTTTGTGACATAGCACTGCACATCCATGATGCAAATCTCCTGTTCCTCCACATCCCAAAGGTGCTCTGTTGGATTGCGATCTGGTGACTGTGGAGGCCATTGGAGTGCAGTGACCTCATTGTCATGTTCAAGAAACCAGTGGTGAGATGATTTGAGCTTTGTGACATGGTGCATTATCCTGCTGGAAGGAACCATCAGAAGATGGGTACACTGTAGTCATTAAGGGATGGACATGATCAGCAACAATACTCAGGTAGGAAGTAGCATTTAAACAATGCTTAATTGGTACTAATGGCCCAAAGTGTGGCAAGAAAATATCCCCCACACCATTACACCACCACCAGCAGCCTGAACCATTGATACAAGGCAGGATGGATCCATGCTTTCGTGTTGTTTATGCCAAATTCTGATCCTACCACCTGAATGTTGCAGCTGAAATTCAGACTCATCAGACCTGGCAACGTTTTTCCAATCTTCTATTGTCCAATTTTGGTGAGCCTGTGCAAATTGTAGCCCCAGTTTCCTTCTCTTAGATAACAGGAGTGGCACCTTGTGTGGTCTTCTGCTGCTATAGCCCATCTGCTTCAAGGTTTGATGTGTTGTGTGTTTGGAGATGGTATTCTGCGTACCTTGGTTATAACAAGTGTTTTTTTGAGTTACTGTTGCCTTTCTATTATCTTGAACCAGTCTGCACATTCTCCATTGACCTCTGACATCAACAAGGAATTTTTGTCTATGTAACTGCCACTCAATGGATATTTTCTCTTTTTTTTTGGACCATTCTCTGTAAACCTTAGAGATAGTTCCGCTTGGAAATCCCAGTAGATCAGCAGTTTTTGAAATACTCAGACCAGCTCGTTTGGCACCAACAACCATGCCATGTTCAAAGTCACCTAAATCCCCTTTCTTCCCTATTCTGATGTTTGGTTTGAACTTCAGCAAGTCGTCTTCACCACGTCTAGATGCCTAAATGCATTGAGTTGCTTCCAGGTGATTGGCTGATTAGCAATTTGTGTTACCAAGCAATTGAAAAGGTGTACCTAATAAAGTAGCTGGTAATATACAACTTTGAGGCTGGGTTCACACTATCCAACAAAAAAACGGTCCGACTTTGATCCTACTTTGCTGTGTGATTTACGATTCTACATAGGGTCAAAGTCGGACCGTTTGTCTGTGAACAGGGATCCGACTTTGATCCCGACCAAGCCAGGCATCTTGTGTTCTGGGGATCTTGAAGGGGAACTCCACGCCAAATTTAAAAAAAAAAAACTGGCATGGGATCCCCCTCCAGGAACATACCAGGCCCTTTGGTCTGGTATGGATTTTAAGGGGAACCCCATGCCGAAAAGACGGCATGTGGTCCCCCCCAAAATCCATACCAGACCCTTATCCGAGCACACAGCCCAGGAAAGGGGGTAGGGATGAGTGAGCGCCCCCCCTCCTGGACCATACCAGGCCGCGTGCCCTCAACATGGGGAGTATGGGTGCTTCGGGGCAGGGGGGGCTCTGCACCACCCACCCCAAAGCACCTTGTCCCCATGTCGATGAGGACAAGGGCCTCTTCCCGACAACCCTGGCCGGTGGTTGTCGGGCTCTGCGGGCGGGGACTTATCGGAATCTGGAAGCCCCCTTTAACAAGGGGGCCCCCAGATGCCGGCCCCCACCCTATGTAAATGAGTATGGGCTACATCGTACCCCTACCCATTTACCTGGAAAAAAAATGTACAAAAAAAACACACTACACAAGTTTTTAAAATCTTTTTATTAAATCAGCTCCAGCGTCTTCTCCCCTCTCCGGTGTCTTCTTTCTTCGGCTCTTTTGCGGGGTCTTCCTTCCTCTGAGGGGTCTTCCATCTTCTGAATAGTGCAGGTGGAGTTTTTTTCTCTATTCTTGGTTTTGGAAGCCTGTGCAAATGAATAGGCTGCCCAAATGTAACACACATTAATACATATGTATTAATGCAATGCACCTGGTCGGACATGTATGACATGGTCCTAAAGTTCATGCTGCTATTGCCTAGTAACTAGCAGTGGAAGATTTGCCATTTTGGAGCTTGTTAGTTAAATCTAGTACACCTTCGCTGCTGCTGCTGCTTCAAAGAAACAATTTCATAGAATCTGTAAGGAGCCTGATGTTCTCACATTTCTTTGTGTATGGGCACTGGGAATAATTGATCAATATGGCCAAGTAAAGTGAATTTTATGTTCTAATATTAATCCTGACATGAACAGACTCTGTGGAAATACGTATCCAATTAGTGAACTGCTGCATGTTCCAGAGCTCTTTTGTCTATGAAAGATTCTATTTAAGATATTGTTCATTTTAATCACATTTTAATTACATTTTAATTGAGAGAGCAATGTCATTTTTATCACAGTTCTATATATATATGCTACTAAAGCCCCTTACACACGATCAGAAAATCATACAAAAAATATGGCTTTTGAAATGATCGTACGATAATCTCATCGTTAGCACTGAGCTTTCGAGAACCGATCATGACAGTTCATCCGATATTATCCGATTGGACATGCAAGAAAATTTTATTCGTATGATGCCAGATCGTACAATATTTGTTTAATCAGTACAGTTGTCGTTCAAAAATGCAATACAAATACACTAAAACACATGCCATCACTTCCGATTTTTTATTCTGTCGCATGAGAATTTTTGTGACTTTAGTAAATTCTTCAGGTTTGATCTGAGATTAGCATGCAAAAAAAAAAAAAAACAGACGATCATTTGTCCGATAATCTCATTGTGTGTGCCAGGTATTAGACTGGCCAGTGCATGATAAGTACCCTCAGAGATTGTTACAGTTACGGTCTGAGAAGAGTTAAGGACGGAAAGGAAATAAGCTACTGTCTGTGCCTCTGCTTGGAAACAGGATACTTTATGAATGCAGACTCTGCAGCCCTTCTCCCCAGATATATGCCTATCTTACATGCCTTGGGGAGGGGGCAAGAAACCTCCACACCCATCCTGTCTTCAAACATACCATACAATACCATGCCCCAGATTTCCCCCCCCCCCCCCACTTCTTGCTGAGATATGCAGCTTAACCCCTGCATTGTCAGGTAATGTGTTAACGTGTAAAACATTGCAAGCAGCATTTGTTCTTTTTAAAGTGATTTTAGCTTAAGAATTCAATGACTTTTACTATATTGTAATAAATGGGTTTTCAGAAAATATATATTTTTTTGGAACACACTGGTCTACAAATTTTGGGAAATTACCGACCTCTGAGATAAAATGTGATAATTATTACATATTTTGATTAGATGAATTAAAAAACAGGTGATAAAGGTGCTGGTTGGCTAAAGTGTTCAACATATTTCACAATAAAGATTTATACACAGACGAGTATATGTGCCTACAAGGGAGGGGATGTGTCTGATGATCATGATGCCTCGTAACTTCCCTACAAAGTACGGTAGAACAATAGAAATGGTACCACATGGAAGAGTGTAAATGTATCTTCACTTTGAGACTAAAGATTATTACCAAACTGTAATTTATTGTTCTCTTATTGCAAGGTACATTTATCTTGGTCAGATCTATGCATCATACAGTTACATCTGGTGGCTTGTGAAAGTGTCATTGCCTAACATTTCCAAGGAACAGTTGCGTGATATTTTCCCTCAGAAGCCAAGATGCCTCGGGTTACATTTGCATCTCAAAAGTGCAGTATGACAGTAGTGGTAAAAAAGGCATACCACCAGTTTGGAGCTATGAACTTTCCTCCCGCTTCCTCATCAACATGTACTGGCCATTTCTTGTTTCGGCACAATCTACTTGATCTATTTGACTGGGGAAGGAATGCACTGTGCGAGCTCCACATTGACTTGTCAAAGCTTATACAGGGTTTTGAACTCCTTCCCTGGTCCCATATGAAAGCACTGGGCTAATCACAAGCCATGTAGTGTTTTCATGAAGTACAGGTGGAGTGGGTCACTTGCCTACCAATAGCGAGAAGCAGTAGCGGCCCGTACATTAGGGGCGTACAGGCACCGCCCCCCATCCATGCGTCCAGCCCCCTAATCTACATACAGGGTGCCAGATGCATGTTTTTATTTAAGCACTTTATTAGAGCCAGAGGCTCTAACAGGCTTCAAAAAAGGGTGGTCTCAGGGTACATGTTGGTTTATGTTAGTTTGATGCCCCCCCACCAAATTATTGAGCAACAGCTGCCACTGGCTAGAAGTTCTGGTGGATATAAATACTCTCAAGTCCTCATAACTGAATGGAATAACATGTAAAGTTTAGTACATTTTGTTGAGAAGGGGGTGATCAAGTATCCTCTTTTATTTGTCCAACATGGACAAAGGAAAGGGTCAGGAAAGGGTTCCCCAATCCCGCAGAGAAGACAAGGAAGGAGTTTCAGGTGAGGAAAGGTTGTACTGATCCCATGAAGCCACCAGAGTATCTACTTCTCCTGCATCTCTACACCTGGAGACAAACTTATCCAGTCAGTTGTTGAATCTGGAGGCCAGGAGGCCACATCCGACATCTTCCACCTGTAACCCAGGTTCTGAAACATGTGTAGTGCCTTTTCACCAAAAAATAACTGGCTAGTGAAGACAAATTAACTTTTCTTTGTAGCAAAAAGATGTCCACCATGCGTCCTATCACACTAGAAAAAACGGAGGCATGCTTGGGATGAAAAGAATAGGCATTGCTTAGATTGATTTGGACATGCAGACACAATGTGATCGATCACACTTTAGAAACTGTTGTTCTAAAATCTAACACCTCATTAGCCAACCACTCATATTTAGCCTTATAGATGGAGGCATGCTGCAGACAACTCTGCCATTGGCTTATCAGGGAGAATACAACCTTGTAAGCAAAGCATACTGTACATCTCAACTTTCTTAGACTAGAAAGAAAAACACCTTTATTATCATAATTTTAGGTAAAAACGTGACTTTGAAAAATGATACTAACACTTTCACGATTTAAGAAAATAAGATCACTTGAAAAAAAAGGCTGGGTACCTCCAGGCAGTTCTAGTGAGGGACAACAAGCTATATGTACAAGCAAAAATAAATAAAGTAAATTCATTTATCCTATATAAAATTATTGCATAAACATAGATTTAAACATATAACCAGGATACATTTTATATGAGTATTTAATGAATTTTATAAAATATATAAAATATTATAAACAAATTATAAATATTTTTACAGCTACCTGGTAAAAAATCTATTTTAAACCATTTTCCAGTCATAGGATATACGTATATACAATATATAGGGATTATTTCTAACCCACAAAAGCAGATCTTTTCCATGTTAATGAAGTGCACCGGCAATTAATATAAATATTATTTATAAAAATATGCCAGACTCATCATAAAGCATGATTACATTTATATTACTACACAATAATACCCACATGTACATGATTGTCAGGAATTACTTTTTGTACAGTCAAAAGTTTTTCTTAAGGCTGAGTTCACACCTATGTGAATTGGATGTGGGTTTCTCTGCATCCAATTCGCATAGCAGGAGATTGTGAATGGCTCTCTATGGAGCCGGTTCACATATCTCCGCAGCGGGTCCGGTGCGAATCGCACAAAGACACTGTGGGCCTAATTCACTATATCGCGAATATGCGATCGCATAACGCTCAAAAATAACGCCCATGAAAGCCAATTAGCATATCACATAGGCGATCGCGCGAACGCAAATCGCGTAAGCGTGGCCTGGGCGACGCCTCTATACACTTGGCCGAGGTATCTCTCGGTAAGTGTTAGAGGACGATACGCTTAACCTACGTCTCTTTGGGTGTAGGTTAAGTGTATCCACACTTGAGTCGGAATTCTTTTTGAAAACTGACATGTTTTTCATTAAGGACTGTTAGTACATGTACACCCATAATAACACATCATTATATTTACATTAGTACGAAATACTACTCAGACCGTATAAAAATATTTATTATAAATATAATTAACGGCCACGTGAAGTAATTGTACCTTT
>BLSH010164691.1:233614-247714 GCA_018402905.1 Glandirana rugosa | reverse complement strand
TCCTCAATCAATAAGTTTATGGCTCATTGTTGTGTGGAGTCTGCTTCTTTATCCTCTGTTTATTTTGGCTTGCAGGTCTTGTCGGTTGACGATACAAATTAAAGCCTTTGGGATAGCATGGCCCGCCCATTGGGTGTATGGCGAGTTAATTCCCATACGTATGCTGCCATGGAGTCTGTCAGGAAAACGGAAAATTTACTATCAAATACTTACCGTAATTTTCCTTTCCTGATGGACTCCATGGCAGCAGGAGTTCCCCCCCCGAATGTCTTGAGGAGGCTAGTTACGGAACACGGCCTTCGGCTCAGAGCAAAGATTTATGGGAGTGGGGTCCTATAGGTAAGGAGTGGAGGCGGGGTTAACCCATACGTATGCTGCCATGGAGTCCATCAGGAAAGGAAAATTACGGTAAGTATTTGATAGTAAATTTTCCGTTTTTTTAACCACTTTAATACAGGGCTCTTATACCTCCTTCCTGCCCAGACCAATTTTCAGCTTTCAGTGCTCTCACATTTTGAATGACAATTGCTCAGTCATGCTACACTATACCCAAACAAAATTTTTATCATTTTTTTTCACAAATAGAGCTTTCTTTTGGTGGTAATTAATCATACCTTTTTTTTTGTTTTTTTTTTGAGATATAAGTGAAAAATTAGCAAACATTTTGAAAAAAAAAATCACTTTTTTTAGTTTCTATTGTAAAATTTTGCAAATAAGTAATTTTTCTTCATACATTTGGGCCAACATGTATACTGCTACATATCTTTGGTAACAAAATAGCCCAAATTAGTTGATATTATTTAGTCTGTGTGAAAGTTATAGAGTCTACAAGCTATGGTGCCAATCATTGAAAACTGATCACAGTTGATGTACTGATGGCCTATCTCATTTTTTGAGAAACTAACAAGCCAGGACAGTACAAATACCCCCCAAATGACCCCTTTTTGGAAAGTAGACAATCCAAGGTATTTAGTAAGAGGCATGGTGAGTTTTTTGAAGTTGTAATTTTGTCCCACAATTCTTGGGAAAATAAATACATTTTTTTTTACACAACATTGTCATAATAACAAGTTATTTCTCACACACATCATATGCATACTTGCAATTACACCCCAAAACACATTCTGCTACTCCTTCTGAGTAGGACGATACCACATGTGTGGGACGTTTACACAGCCTGACCACATACAGAGACCCAAAATCCAAGTAGCACCTCCAGGCGTTCTAGGAGCATAAATTACACATATAATTTCATGACGACCTATCACAATTTTGAAGGCCCTGGAGCACCAGGACAATGGAAATGCCCACAAAATGACTTCATTTTGGAAAGCAACCATTCAAACATATATTCTATCAGGCATTATGAGTCTTTTGAATATGTAATTTTTTTTCCACAAGTTTTCGGAAAACGTGGAAAGAAAATGAAAATTTTTTTTTTTAAACAAAGTTGTCCATTTATAAGATATTTCCAACACACAGCATGTACATACCAAAAATGACACCCCAAAATACATACTGCTACTCCTCCTGACTATGGCAATACCACATGTGTGAGACTTTTACGCAGTCTGGCCACATAGAGAGACCCAACATCCAAGGAGCACCATCAAGTGTTCTAGGGACATAAATTACACTATATAATTTCATGACGACCTGGATACAGGTACTCTGATGAGCTGGAGACAGGTACTCTGATGGCCTGGTGACAAGTATTTGGGTACACTGATCAGTTGGTGACAGGTACTCAGGTACTCTAATGAGCTGGTGACAGGTACTCTGGTACTCTGATGAGCTGGTGACAGGTACTCGGGTGCTCTGATGGTCTAGTGACAGGTACTCGGGTACTCTGATGAGCAGGTGACAGGTACTCGGGTACTCTGATGGGCTGGAGATAGGTACTCAGGTACTCTGATGAGCAGGTGACAGGTACTCAGCTACTCTGATGAGCTGGTTACAGGTACTTGGATACTCTGAGGAGCAGGTGACAGGTACTTGGGTACTTTGATGAGCTGGTGACAGGTACTCGGGTACTCTGATGAGCAGGTGACAGGTACTCGGGTACTCTCATGAGCTGATGGCAGGTACTCAGGTACTCGGGTACTCTGGCGAGCTAGTGACAGGTACTTGGGTACTCTGAAGAGCTAGAGACAGGAACTCGGGTACTCTGATGAGCTAGTGACAGGTACTCAGTTACTCTGATGAGCAGGTGACAGGTACTTGGGTACTCTGTTGAGCTAGTGACAGGTACTCGGGTACTCTGATGAGCTAGTGACAGGTACTCGGGTACTCTGATGAGCTAGTGACAGGTACTCCTGTACTCTGATGAGCTAGTGACAGGTACTCGGGTGCTCTGATGAGCAAGTGACAGGTACTCAGGTACTCTGATGAGCTAGTGACAGGTACTCCGGTACTCTGATGAGCTAGTGACAGGTACTCGGGTGCTCTTATGAGCTAGTGACAGGTACTCCAGTACTCTGATGAGCTGATGACAGATATTTGGGTACTCTGATGAGCTAGTGACAGGTGACTGATGAGCTAATTTCATTGGCTCTTTACCCTGATCGGGGAAGGGCTTTGTCCATGGGACAAGCCTTGGCCCCGATCGCCGCACTGCACGCTCCTGGGGGGTGCGCATGAGCGGCATGCACACAGACCTCGAAAAAGACAGGCTGTGATTGGACACAGTCAGTCACGTGGTAAAGAGCCATTTTCATTGGCTCTTTTCCCTCAATGGGGATAGGCACCCGGAGGGAGAGAGTGTTGCTGTCGGTGTTATATTACTATGGCCCAGTATAGAACTGGTTAAAAATTAATAAATTACCAATTGAGAACAAAAGGTATACAAAAAATTATATGAAAAAAAATAATACATTAAAAATATAGAAAGTTACCAATTTCCAAAATAATTGAAAAATGATACATAAATTAAATATATTAATTTAAAAAATATTTAAAAACATAAAAAATAAATAAATAAATATACAGCCAGGTCCATAAATATTGGGTCATCGACACAATTCTAATCTTTTTGGCTCTATACACCACCACAATGGATTTGAAATGAAACAAGATGTGCTTTAACTGCAGACTTTCAGCTTTAATTTGAGGGTATTTACATCCAAATCAGGTGAACGTTGTAGGAATTACAACAGTGTGTATATGTGCCTCCCACTTTTTAAGGGACCAAAAGTAATGGGACAATTGGCTGCTCAGCTGTTCCATGGCCAGGTGTGTGTGTTATTCCCTCATTATCCCATTTACAAGGAGCAGATAAAAGGTCCATAGTTCATTTCAAGTGTGCTATTTACATTTGAAATCTGTTGCTGTCAACTCTCAATATGAGATCCAAAGACCTGTCACTATCAGTGAAGCAAGCCATCATTAGGCTGAAAAAACAAAACAAACCCATCAGAGAGATAGCAAAAACATTAGGTGTGGCCAAATCAATTGTTTGGAACATCCTTAAAAAGAAAGAACGCACCGGTGAGCTCAGCAACCTCAAAAGACCCGGAAGACCACGCAAAACAACTGTGGTGGATGACCGAAGAATTCTTTCCCTGGTGAAGAAAACACCCTTCACAACAGTTGGCCAGATCAAGAACACTCTCCAGGAGGTAGGTGTATGTGTGTCAAAGTCAACAATCAAGAGAAGAGTTCACCAGAGTGAATACAGAGGGTTCACCACAATATGTAAACCATTGGTGAGCCTCAAAAACAGGAAGGCCAGATTAGAGTTTGCCAAACAACATCTAAAAAAGCCTTCACAGTTCTGGAATATCCTATGGACAGATGAGACCAAGATCAACTTGTACCAGAGTGATGGGAAGAGAAGAGTATGGAGAAGGAAAGGAACTGCTCATGATCCAAAGCATACCACCTCGTCAGTGAAGCATGGTGGTGGTAGTGTCATGGCGAGGGCATGTATGGCTGCCAATGGAACTGGTTCTCTTGTATTTATTGATGATGTGACTGCTGACAAAAGCAGCAGGATGAATTCTGAAGTGTTTCGGGCAATATTATCTGCTCATATTCAGCCAAATGCTTCAGAACTCATTGCACGGCGCTTCACAGTGCAGATAAACAATGACCTGAAGCATACTGCGAAAGCAGCCAACAAGTTTTTTAAGGGAAAGAAGTGGAATGTTATGCAATGACCAAGTCAATCACCTGACCTGAATCCAATTGAGCATGCATTTCACTTGCTGAAGACAAAACTGAAGGGAAAATGCCCCAAGAACAAGCAGGAACTTAAGACAGTTGCAGTAGAGGCCTGGCAGAGCATCAACCAGGGTCTGGTGATGTCTATGCGTTTCAGACTTCAGGCTGTAATTGACTGCAAAGGATTTGCAACCAAGTATTCAAGTGAAAGTTTGATTTATGATTGTTAATCTGTCCCATTACTTTTGGTCCCTTAAAGTGGGAGGCACATATACAAACGGTTTAATTCCTACACCGTTCACCTGATTTGGATGTAAATACCTTCAAATTAAAGCTGAAGGTCTGCATTTAAAGCAATCTTGTTCGTTTCATTTCAAATCCATTGTGGTAGTGTATAGAGCCAAAAAGAGTAGAATTGTGTCGATGTCCCAATATTTATGGACCTGACTGTATATACAGTATCTCACAAAAGTGAGTACACTCCTCACATTTTTGTAAATATTTCAGTATATCTTTTCATGTGACAACACTGAAGAAATTACACTTTGCTACAATGTAAAGTAGTGAGTGTACAGCTTGTATAACAGTGTAAATTTTCTGTCCCCTCAAAATAACTCAACACACAGCCATTAATCTAAACCGCTGGCAACAAAAGTGAGTACACCCCTAAGTGAAAATGTCCAAATTGGGCCCAAAGTGTCAATATTTTGTGTGGCCACCATTATTTTCCATCACTGCCTTAACCCTCTTGGGCATGGAGTTCACCAGAGCTTCACAGGCTGTCACTGGAGTCCTCTTCCACTCATTCATGACGACATCACAGAGCTGGTGGATGTTAGAGACCTTGCGCTCCTCCACCTTCCATTTGAGGATGTCCCACAGATGCTCAATAGGGTTTAGGACTGGAGATATGCTTGGCCAGTCCATCACCTTTACCCTCAGCTTCTTTAGCAAGGCAGTGGTCATCTTGGAGATGTGTCTGGGGTTGTTATTATGTTGGAATACTGCTTCGAAGAGAGGGGATCCTGCTCTGCTTCAGTATGTCACAGTACATGTTGGCATTCATGGTTCCCTCAATGAACTGTAGCTCCCCAGTGTCGGCAGCCCTCATGCAGCCCCAGACCATGACACTCCCACCACCATGCTTGACTGTAGGCAAGACACACTTGTCTTTGTACTCCTCACCTGTTTGCTGCCATAAGTTTAACTTGGTCTCATCAGACCACAGGACATGGTTCTTGTAATCCATGTCCTTAGTCTGCTTGTCTTGTTTGCGGACTTTCTTGTGCATCATCTTTAGAAGGGGCTTCCTTCAGGGGTGACAGCCATGCAGACCAATTTGATTCAGTGTGTGGCGTATGGTCTGAGCACTGACAGGAAGACCCCCCACCCCTTCAACCTCTGCAACAATGCTGGCAGCACTCATAAGTCTATTTCCCAATATATGATGCTGAGCACGTGCACTCAACTTCTTTGGCCGACCATGGTGGGGCCTGTTCTGAGTAGAACCTGTCCTGTTAAACCGCTGTATGGTACTGCAGCAGCTCAGTTTCAGGGTCTTCAGGGTCAGTTTTATAGGCCATCTTTATGTAGAGCAACAATTCTTTTTTTAGATCCTCAGAAAGTTCTTTGCCATGAGGTGCCATGTTGAACTTCCAGTGACCATTATGAGCGAGAGGGAACGATAACATCAAATTTAACACACCTGCTCCCCATTCACACTAATGAGTCACATGACACCGGGGAGGGAAAATAGCTAATTGAGCCCAATTGGACATTTTCACTTAGGGGTGTACTCACTTTTGTTTCCAGCACTTTAGACATGAATGTCTGCATGTTGAGTTATTTTGAGGGGACATCAAAATTACACTGTTATACAAGCTGTACACTCACTACTAGAGGCCGATCGATATATTGGCCGGCCGATATATCAGCTGATTTTTGGCATTTAATGAATTGGCCGATTGTGCTGTAAATTAGGCCGATTAATTCATGCACTAGGCCGGTTCACACAGGGGCGATCCCACTTGGGGGAGGGGGGCGACTCAGCACGACCCCACACAGCGCAACTTCAGCAAGACTTGCAAAGGACTTCTGATAGAAGTCAATGCAAGTCGCCTGAAGTCGCCCTAAAAGTAGTGCAGGAACCTTTTATTAAGTCGGGGTGACTTGAGTCACTCCTATTAGAATACGAAAGACAAAATCCGGGCAGCCTGCCAAGTCTGAGAATATAAAAGATCCAAAGAAATACAGTGTTTCTACTTATCAAGGGAGTAACTCCGGTGTGTAGAAGAACTCCGTTTTATCATTTAAAGACTAAATATTTTCTGACATTTGTTGCTTACAAGTAAAAACCCAGTATTTTCTGCCCGAAAATCACTTAGAACTCCCAAACATTATATATATTTTATCATACCTTTTTAGCAGAGACCCTAGAGAACAAAATGGTGGTTGTTGCAATATCTTATGTCATACAATGTTTGAGCAGTGGTCTTTCGAACGCAATTTTTTTTGGAAAAAATACACTTTAACCATTTCAGCCCCGGAAGGATTTCCCATGTTAGGACCAGAGCACTTTTTGCGATTCGGCACTGCGTCGATTTAACTGACAATTGCACGGTTGTGCGACGTTGTACCCAAAGGAAATTTGTGTCCTTTTTTTCCCCACAAATAGAGCTTTCTTTTGTTGGTATTTGTTCACCTCTGTGTCATTTCTGATCGCCGCTATAAACAAAAAAATAGCGTAAATTTTGCAAAAAAAAAACAATATTTCTTACTTTTTGCTAAAATAGAAATCCAAAATAAATATGTAAAAAAACTAATTTATTCATCTGTTTTGGCCGATTTATATTCTTCCTCATATTTTTGGTAAAAAAAAATCGCAATCTGCGTTTATTGATTGGTTTGTGCAAAAATTGCCACGTTTACAAACTATGAGAATTAATTTCTGGTGTTTCTACATTTTTTTTTTTTTTTTTCTAGTAATGGCAGCGATCTGTGATTTTTATCAGGACTGCGATATTGGGGCAGATATGTTGGACATTTTTTACACTTTTTTGGGACGAATGACATTTATACAGCGATCGGAAATTTAAATATGCACTGATTACTGTGTAAATGTCACTGGCAGTGAAGGGGTTAACCTGCAGGGGAAGATCTAGGGGTTAACTGTGTTCCCTAGGCGTATTCTAACTGTGAGGGGGCTGGGCTACCAGGGGCATGAGAGATCTAACTGATCCCAGTGACAGGGATCAGTAGATCTCTTACATGCCGCCTGTCAGAACGGGGGACTGATGTGTTTACATTGGCTGTTCCCCGTCCTTCCTCTCTGCCAGGTAATCCACGGCTCGTCGGCGGAGATTCATGAGTTTCTGGACTTCTGACAGACCCTTGCATCCTTCATCCAGTGCTGCCCTGATGTTTCTGGATTCTGAGTCATGGGGAAAGCAAAATAATTGTCAAAGGATCTGCGGGAAAAGGTAGTTGAACTGTATAAAACAGGAAAGGGATATAAAAAGATATCCAAGGAATTGAGAATGCCAATCAGCAGTGTTCAAACTCTAATCAAGAAGTGGAAAATGAGGGGTTCTGTTGAAATCAAACCACGGTCAGGTAGATGCTGACAGCTTGAGGAAAAGAAATACCGATCACCGATTTTCTGTTTACATCATGTGATCATCTGTCATTGGCTGACAGCTGATCATGTGGTAAGGGACTTCGATCTGTGATCAGCCGAGTCTCATAGACTCGGTGGTCGCAGAGCATGCTGTGCGCGACCCGCAGGGTGACGCGCTGACAGCGCATGCTCGGGAGGACATCCATGGAAGCCATCTGGGCAATTCAGGCCCGCGCTATAGCCGTCTTTCGGCTATAGCGTGGGTGGGAAGGGGTTAATCTCTTTTTATTAAAGGCTAACTCCACTTTCGTGGGAAAAAAAAAGTAAATAAAGAAAAAATAATATAGCAGATATAATTGTGACACTAATCATATTGTAATTGAATGTCATTAAAAATGACCTTTCCTTTTCAAACTGCAGCTCTGTCATTTTCTGAGAATGCATTGCAATATGGCTACCTGGAGTTGTTCTGCACACAGAGTGTGTACTGACCACTCCCCAGAAACATCATTTCCTGCTTGTGTGATTGACTTACCAGTTTTCCCAGAAGTCTGCACTAAGAGACAAGTCAGATTTAAAGGGATGCAGGCCCAGCAGATTTCCTCATGCTCAGCAGCTGCACACCTGGCAGTTAATTATGAAACCACTCCCATTAGACCCACTCAGCACAGAGGTACAGGCAAACACAGAGGGATTTCTTCAGAGTTACAAAAGGTAGGAATCTGCAACAAAGTTTGTTATAATCCCTGAGATGTACATAGATCACCCAGAGGGGAATGCTTTTGTCTCAACAAAAGTGGAGTTGCGCTTTAAATATTTGCAGAAAATACAGGTTTACAACACAAATACTGGTTGTAACTGAACAAATGTGTCCGGATTCAGACATCCATATTATGGGAAGCTTCAAGCAATGTAGAACAGAATAATAAAGAAAGAAAAACTTTTTTTTAATTCTAACCACTTGCCGAGTGCCCGTAGCCGAAAAACGGCTGCAGGGCGGTCGCATTATTCTGGGAGGGCATACTATAACGTCCTCCGAGAATTGCGCTCTGGCGTGCACCTGGGACTGTCCGTGACCGACGGGTTCGGAAGAGCCGGCACATCACGGATCACAGTAAAGGACCGATGACTGCGGCCCTTTACCACCTGATCGCTTTGTCAAATGACGGAGCGATCAGTGGTAAACAAGCTGGCACATGCCCAAGAGATTGTGTGCAGCAGTGCTGTGGGCTGGATGTGTAGTGCCCACAGCACTGCTCTGCGCCCATTCCTGCACTCATCCATCCATCCATGCTCAGCCATCCCATCCATGCTCAGCCATCCCATTCATGCTCAGCCATCCTCTTTCATACTCAGCCATCCTCATTCCAACTCAGCCACCCCCATCCATACTCAGCCATCCCATCCATTCTCAGCCATCCTCATTTGTACTCAGCCATCCCCATCCATGCTCAGCCATCCCATCCATGCTCAGCCATCCTATCCATGCTCAGCCATCCATGCTCAGCCATCCTCATTCATACTCAGCCATCCCCATCCATGCTCAGCCACCCTCATTCATACTAAGCCATCCTCATTCATACTCAGCTACCCCATCCATGCTCAGCCATCCCAGTCCATGCTCAGCCATCCATCCATGCTCAGCCATCCCCATCCATCCATGCTCAGCCATCCTCATCCATGGTTCATCCATCCACATTCATGGCTCAGCCACCCCCATCCATGCTCAGGCATCCCCATTCATGGCTCAGCCATCCCATCCATGCTCAGCCATCCTCATTCATACTCAGCCATCCTCATTCATACTCAGCCATCCCCATCCATACTCAGCCTTTCCCATCCATGCTCAGCCATCCTCATTCATATTCAGCCACCCCTATTCATACTCAGCCATCCCCATCCATGCTCAGCCACCCTTATTCATACTAAGCCATCCTCATTCATACTCAGCCATCCCCATCCATACTCAGCCATCCCATCTATGCTCAGCCATCCCATCCATGCTCAGCCATCCCCATCCATGCTCAGCCATCCCCATCCATGCTCAGCCATCCATCCATGCTCAGCCATCCCCATCCATACTCAACCATCCCCTTCCACGGCTCATCCATCCACATTCATGGCTCAGCCACCCCCATCCATGCTCAGCCATCCTATTCATGGCTCATCCATTCCCATCCAAGGCTCATCCATCCCCATCCATGGTTCATTTCTGACTCATTCATGCTCATCCATGCCACATCAGTTCTCCTCCGTGCCACATCTATGCCACTACAGTGCCCATCAGTGCCTCAAACAGTCAAATTAGATTTGAAATGTATGCCCCCTAGAACACCTGATGGTGCTCCCTGCATGTTAGGCCTCTGTATGTGGCCAGGCTGTGGAAAAGTCTCACACATGTGGTTTTCCCATACTCAGGAGGAGTAGCAGAATATATTTTGGGGTGTAATTATTGCTAGGTACATGCTATGTGTTAGAAATATTGTATAAATGGACAACTTTGCATAAAAAAATGTGTTTTCATTTTCTTTCCACATTTTCCAAAAACTTGTGGAAAAAAATGATATGTTCAAAAGACCCATTATGCCTCATAGATTATATCTTGGGGTGTTTGCTATCCAAAATGGGTCATTTATTGGGTGTTTCCATTGTCCTGGTGCTCCAGAGCCTTCAAAAGTGCAACAGGTAGTCAATAAATTATATGTGTAATTTATGTCCCTAGAACGCCTGATGGTGCTCTCTGCATGTTGGGCCTCTGTATGTGGCCAGGCTGTGTAAAAGTCTCACACGTGTGGTATCACCATACTCAAGAGGAGTAGTAGAATGTGTTTTGGGGTGTAATTTGTGGTATGCATAAGAAGTGTGTGAGAAATAACCTGTTAATATGACAATTCTGTGAAAAGCTCACCATGCCTCTTACTAAACACATTGGACTGTCTGGACCGTCTACTTTCTAAAAGGGGGTAATGGGGGGGATTTTTACTTTCCTGGCTTATTAGGGTCTCAAGAAATAAGATAGGTCATCAATACATCAGGTGTGATCAATTTTCAACGATTGGCACCATAGCTTGTAGACTCTATAACTTTCACAAAGACCAAATAATATACACTGATTTGGGTTATTTTACCAAAGATATGTAGCAGTATAAATTTTGGCCAAAATTTATGAAGAACAATTTCTAATTTGCTAAATGTTATAACAGAAACAAAGAAAAGGCTTTTTTTTTTTTACAGAAGTTTCGGTCTTATAAATAAAAAATAAATAAATAAATAAAAAACCCAGCAGTGATTAAATACCACCAAAAGAAAGCTATATTTGTGTGAACAAAATGACAAAAATGTCATATGGGTACAGTGTAGTATGATATAATGTAGTTTTGCCATATGGCATATATGCCATATGGCACTGCGTCACTTTAACTGACGATTGCGCAGTCGTGTGACTCTGTACCCAAACAAAATTTATGTCCTTTTTTTCCCACAAATACAGTTTTCTTTTGGTGGTATTTGATCTCCTCTGCGGTTTTTATTTTTTATATACAAAAAAATAGCGTCAAATTTGAAAAAAAAACCCCAATATTTTTTACTTTTTGCTATAATAAATATCCAAAAAAATGTAAAAAAAATAATTTCGTCATCAGTTTAGGCCAATATATATTCTTCTACATATTTTTGGCAAAAAAAAAATTTGCAATAGCGTATATTGATTGATTTGCGCAAAAGTTATCCTGTCTACAAACTATGGGATAGATTTATGGACTTTTATTTATTTATTTATTTTTTAGTGGTAATGGTGGTGATCTACGTTTTTTTAGCAGGACTGCAGTGGACAAATCTGACCCCAAATTACACTTTTTGGGGACCAGTGACATTATTATATTGATCAGTGCTATAAAAATGCGCTGATCAATGTATAAACGACACTGGCAGGGAAGGGGATTAACACTAGGGGGCAATCAAGGGGTTAATTGTGTTCCCTGGGTGTGTTCTAATTGTAGTGGGGATGGGCTGCCAGGGACATGACAGAGCTCACTCTTCCCGATTACTGGGAACAGAAGATCTCTGACATGTCCCCTGTCAGAATGGGATCCGCCTTGTTTACATACGCAGATCTCTGTGTATAATGATCGCGGACGGCCGGCGGACATTGAGTCCTCCGGATCTCAGTTGCGCCCACAATCTCACATGCGCGGACCGATGTACAGGTACGTTGGTCCACACGGGAGAGCCGACCTGCCACAGTATAAGTGCGGTGGCTGGTCAGAAAGTGGTTAAATAGTACTATTGGCTCGAACATTAGCAGCGGGCCTGAGCACATGCGATCGCATCCGCGCGCAGTTTTGCATAGAATAATGGGCATCTGCAACTGCGCACCAAATGTACATCTTGAGGCTTCATCTGTACTATGGCTAGTGCCTTCCTGACACCTGTATTGGGTAAAACATTTAAGAGGGGAGGGGCTGCAGTGTGCCCTGTCCAGGTTTAATAAAGTTGAATGTTATTTACAGTCTTTGGTCAGCGACTTCCTGCTTTTCTGCATAAAGTGTGGCTAGGCTTCCTTTGGTCAGCACCCAGAATTCTAGAGACAAGGGATTTCCTTCAAGGGCTGTCACATCTCGCTACATGTCTACGTTGTCACTCGGGCTTCTAATGCAGACTACAAGTGGCTGCTTCAACATAGATTATACAAGGGTCATTAACTGTTGTCACCATCAGGGAACCTAAGGCTAAGTTCACACTGGCATTAAGAGCAGGCGTTTGAGAGGCGTTAAAAATGCCACTCACAAGTGGGAGGAACTCCTGCAGGAGGAGATCCCCATCGAGACATGGCGGGTGATCTGGTCTCAGGCTGCCAAGAGTTCTATGTGTACACTCTATAAGGAGAACAGTTCTAAAATCCTCTACTTTTGGTACCTGACACCGGATGTCCTACACTCTATACCCCGCGACGACGGATAGGTGTTGGTGATGCTCTAAGGACAAGGGTACTTTGTGCCACATTTACTGCACTTGCCCACTGATTGTCCCATACCGGCAGATTGACAACCAGTTATAGGGGGAGGTCTTGAGTGTCGTGGTCCCCCTGACCCCGAGGACTTTCCTCTTGGGTCTGCCACCACCCGGTTTGGGTGGGACCCGGAGGAAACTTCTCCGCCATATAGTAATGGCAGCGCGATGCCTAGTCGCTCTTTACTGGAAACGTCGCTACTTGCCTGCCCTGGAGGACTTACACGCTAGAATTATTGATGTGGAGCTAATGGAGAGGATGACGGCCAGAATAAATGACACCCTGGATGTGCATAATAAGATCTGGGAGCTTTGGCGTCTCCGGGACGACAATGCCCTGAGATGGCTTACTGGATAGCACCGCAGTCTTTTTTCTTTTTTCTCTTGGCTTTCTTTTTTCTTTTCTCCCACTCTCTTTTTCTATTAACCTGGCTTTCCTTTTCTTGTGTGCTGTGTTTACTTTCTGTTTTCTCCTTTTTTTTTCCTTTTGTTTTTCAAGAGGAATTAGTATATTTTGGATATGTGTTTTTGTTTTTTTACTTACAATGCTATGGTTTATGTGATTGATAACCCGATAAACACAATAGATAGATGAGACTAGGCCCTCCGCTACTGGTTGCAATTTTGATAGAAAAACACGGGCCCACATTTGATGTTTTACCATATATGTCATTGTAAGCAGTGTTTACTATTGCAATTTTTGTAGGATCTTAATACTTAAAAATAAATTGTTAATTGAAAAGAAAAAAAAATGCCACTCAAACGCCTATGCACAATATACAATCGACAGCACATAGTGTTGTTCACACTAAGCATTAGCGTCGCATCGCTTCAAAATTAAAGCCTCATGACGAGTCAGGAGGCCTTTGAAGCTTTTTTAAAGCCTCCCATTCAAGTCTATGGTAACGCCTCGCAAAGGCTCGTACAGGCGTTTTCGGGGTGGTTTCGGGACGGTTGCGGTGCGTTAAAATTAGTCACTTTCCATTGTGGAGCAGTTTTAACCGTGGCGTTGGCAGGGCTTTGGTGGGGCTTTTGCGGACATGCTCGGAAACGCTCCGCAATGGTATCTGAACTTACCCTCCGAAATTTTTTCGAAGTTTCCGGAGGACTGAGCAGTACTCCGAAATTAAAACTTCGCTACGCTGCGATTACGAATCACACTTGTTGTGATACACGACAGCTAACATATAACACGTATCCGCAAACTCACCGTAAAAAAAAAGAAAAGTTAATTGTTAAATAAAAATTCATAATTCTAGGATGTTTTTAACGTTATCATTTGTGACGAATGTTACTGTATATACCATTTTGTAGTT
>BLSH010164691.1:212673-224723 GCA_018402905.1 Glandirana rugosa | reverse complement strand
GAGACCAGGCGGGCACTGATGGGCACAGAGGGCACCGATGGGCACAGGCGGGCACCGATGGGCACAGGCGGCACTGATGGGCACAGTAGTGGTGCAGATTATCACTGTAGTGGCACTGATGGGCACAGGTGGCACTGACGGGCACTGTAGTGGCACAGATGAACACTGTAGTGGCACTGATGTGGCTCTGTAGAGGCACTGATGGCACTGTAGGGCACTGATGTGGCACTGGTGGCACTGTAGTGGCACAGGTGGCACTGATGTGGCTCTGTAGCAGTACAGGCGGCACTGATGCGACTTTGTAGGTGCACAGATGGCACAGATGTGGCACAGATGTGGCACAGATGACCAAAGTGGGCAACAATGTGGCACTGTTGGGCACTGTGGGGCACTGTTGGGCACTGCTGGGCACTGCTGGGCACTTCAGGGCACAATATAAATGTGATTTACTCACAGCAGATGGTTCAAACTCACTCTCTCTCCTCACACGCTGCAGCGGTGTGAGGAGAGGAGGGAGATGAACCTTTCATGAACTTCCTCTATTTACATTGTGATCGCTCCATCACTTGGTAAACGGCCTCCCAGAATTAAGCAACCGCCCTGTAGACGTCTTTTGTCTATAGGGCGGTTGTTAAGTGGTTAAAGGGATTTGCTCTCACTCCCTGTTCTCTATCCTAGATGGAAAAAAAGTGCTGCCTTCAGTTCTACTGCAAGGAAGTATTAAAAATAAACCATCCACAGTAAATTAATTATTAAAACTCTTACTCAGTACTGCAGTTTGCAACTTTCAATGCTGCTGGCTTCTACTCTCCAAGGCTCGATTCACATCAATGCATGTTGCTTTTCAACGATCCTTCACTGTTTTTTGCTGTGTTTTCCGTGGGTTTTTACCGCGTTTTTGCCGTGTTTTGCATTTTCCGTTTTTTTTTTAAACTTTTTTTTATAATATTATCATTTTTTTTTTTGGAAAATCTTGTGGCTAGGCAGATTTAAAGTGCAAAACGCGGTAAAAAAAGCAGCACTTGCGTTTTTCATGCTTGCCCATTGAAGTCTATTACATGCAAAACGCTGCTTTTTGCATGAAAAAAAGTCCCCGACCAGTTCCAAAAATGCAGAGGCACAAAAAAGCATTGATGTGAACATGTTCCATAGGAACCCATGTTAAAAAAATTCCCTGCATTTCTGCAAAGTGCAAAATGCATCAAAAAACGAACTAGTGTGAATGGAGCCTAACACTGGAGCCAGTCTGTGAGCTTGGAGAAGAAGGGGAGGAGGAAGGAGGAGCAGGGGAGTGACTTGCCATCCTAGGCTAAGGGGCTGTGTGTTTCTATTGATGTATACAGTGTAGGGAGCCAGAACTCTAGTCCTACAAGGGTGCCTCAATAGCATGCTGCAAAAGAAAGGAGCCACCCTGAAAAAGGAAATCTGGTTCAGCCTAAACTCAAAATCAGCACATCCCACAGCAACCTTTTTTCCTCAAAGTGACATTCCATTCGGTTCTTGTGGCCACAGTGCAGTGCGATGCACCACAATCTGCTGAGGAGAAGTACTTCATGTTATACTTTTTTACTCAGCACACACCAATACGCTGACTGTAAAAAGGCAAATTACAAGCCAAAGGTAAAACACAAAGGCAAATTGCCTTGTATTGCATTGGGACAGCGTTGGGCAAGGACGTCCAATGCAGTCATGACACTGGTCTGGTCTGGTGTTAATGGACCCTTAAAACAGTATTAAACCCCAAAACAAAAATGTAATATTTTGCAGCTTACTGAACCAAGGATGTAGTAGCTGCATTAGTTTATTTCATTTTGTCTTTTTATCCGTTTTTACCTGGTGATATGGTCAGTAAGTCTGTTTTTTTTCAATAGACCAAGCTATCCAGTAAAAGTGGCAGGTAGTGGGATGAGACAAACCGCTTAACAACGATGGGTGCATACATCTTTTATTCATTCATGCAAATCTTTTATCCCAAAAGAAAGAAAAAACTATTGTAGCTGCTTATAAAGTGTTAGATGGAGTTGTAGATGCTAGTGTATTTTTAACATTACCTTCCCCAGAGGTTAAAACAGCATAAAAAGAAGAAAAAAAGGGACTTTAAAGTGGTTGTCTACCCCCCCAAAAAACAAAACTGTAAGGCAAAGGCACAATGAGCTAGTATGCACTGCATACTAGCTCATTATGAAATACTCACCTTTAACGAAACTCCGGCAGGGCTGCCCAGTCCCTGCAGAGGGAGCGGACATCTTCACTGTGTGCATTCTTCTGGGTTCATGGCTCCGGCACTGTGAGAGGCCGGAGCCGCGAGACGTTACTTACTGCGCATGCAGAGCAGACACAGACACAGCCTGCTGTTTTCTATGGGGTGGTCGGATGGAAACAGACTGCTTGTCCATTTCCATCTGATTGTCATCAGTTTTGATCCATTGGACAGATGGGAAACAATCCCCATCCGTCTGTTTTTAGTGGATCAGATCGGATTGGATGCCAGAGGCTGACAGCGGACACGTCTGCTGACTTCCACCACTCCATAGAGAACAATGGGTGGTGTGATCGGGTCCCCATCAAAAACGCACAGGCGGTTCTGATCGGTCCGCTGCTGTGAAAGGGGCCTTAAAGATGACAAAATATTGATACATAGGTTAAAGGCATGTCATAAAAACAAATGAAAGATAGCTATACTATCCCTGAGAAGGTGCTATTACCTGCTGAGCCCTAATTATATACATTCAACGTATTGCACATATTCAAGAAAATGATTCATAACTATGTAAGATATTGATATAAAGTAGGGCAAAATGCAGGAAAATTGGGGTAGGCCCCAACGCATTTTGATGCTTCATCAGGAGACCAACAAACACAATGTATTAGTGTGAGTGTAGCTCCACATCTAGTTAAACAAGGGGGGGGGGGGATGATATTACCCGAGACAACCCACAAAATTGGAGAGAGTAAAAAGAGAGAGTTGTGGATGGCTCTATGGAGCCTCCTCCAGTGGGTTCAAACGTAGGCCTTATTGCTTGAAGGCATAGGCAGCTGTCTATAAAAGGATAAGCTCTTCACTCAAAAATAAGAGCCATATTGTGCATTCTTTGTGGAAAAAAAAATTAAGAAGCAAAGCAATCCAATAAAAGGCCAATCCCTCAAACGTTGATCAAAAAAGGCTATAGTAATCCATTAGGGTTCATCTAAAGTGATTTGGACTTTTTTCATCTATGAAATCTCCATCTGATTTTTTTTTATTTTAAATATGAAATGTATTTACTCATGCATTTATAGTTATTAAGCACCGTATTGGAAAAGTATTTTCAGGAAATGATTATTTATATTTATCAAATGTGCTGTGAGTTGCTGTTAATTTAATACATAAGGTGTTTGGGTGTACTCGTGCACCAGGGATCACAGATATCAGCCCCCTTACAATCTCACAGCCATCTATCACTTGTAGGAAGGCTTTCTTTTCATGCTGGGCTTAAGGGAAAATGTCCCTTGTAATATATTTATTTTATATCAATGTGTCGCTAATATAGTACTGCTAATCATTTCTTAACATTTAATAGGCAACTCCAGGCTTAACATCCTTTTTTGGATAGAGTGATGAAGGGTACGAACCTCTGTATTCTTTTCATGGCTGTCTATGATGTGTGTCTGTGTGTCAGAAATGTCAACCAAGGGAGAATTTTACCCTGGTGATATCCCCCTTGCCTGGTACCTGTTTCTGTGGCTGCAACTCACTGCACCACTGTGTGCGCACTGTGGTAATGTACAGTAAAATGTGCGTTTTACCACATTACCACAAATGCATAGGTGTGTGAGTGGGCCCTAAATGTTGTAAAATATTTACACTGGGAATGTGATATAAATGGTAGAAACTTTGATGTTGCGGTAGCATAAGCCTTAAATCACACCTTACTGCAACAAAATAGTTTATATGGGCCCAGAAAGATTTAACTAGCTACAGGCCATTGAGTTTCCCACGCTGTACACTTATTTTAATGTAGCACCGTCTAGTGTGCTAGGTTTGTTAGTGTATGTCTGTTAGTATAGGTACATTTATTTAGGTCAGGGTTAAGCCTGAGCTGTGAGTCTGGGTTAGGGTTCAGTGAGTCAGGGCTGGATGACTCATCCTGGCAGCTCCTCTGGTGCCTCCCTCTGGTCTAAAAAGTCGTAGAAACTTCTAGAGCTAGTGGGTGGAGGTTAGGAGGAGCTGTTTGGAATATTTATGAGGGCCTCAGCCAATTCCCAGCAAAAGGGCTGGCAGGGGGCAGGACACTTCATAAATAGGCATGAGCCATGCCAACAGGGGGCAGTCGGTGGAAGATGGAGTTTTAGAGTTGTGGAAGCTGTCGTGGCCCTCTGGGGTACCCCCTAGTCTGGGGGGGGGGGTTGACCTTGGGCCGGGGGTCGGATGCTGGAAGGATTCTGTTATAACACACAGAGCAGGCACGGGAGCAGGTCAACACTACTGGGGACTTACAAGGGGGTAGACTGCCATATGTAGCCAGTTATCCCTAAAGACAGCATTATGCTTAAGTTTTCATCCCTTCCCTGGGAAATCTCCTGAGATTCAGCCGGGTGGGCTGGTGATTGTCAGTTTGGAGGGCTGTGGTGAAGAAGTTAGCCTGGAGGGCTAGTGAAAGGGGCAGCTGCAGCCAGGTGGGTTGGCAGTGCCTGAAGAGGTGGTGGTAGTATCAGTAGTCACAGGAGGAAATGTGCAATCTGTTTCACTGTATTTTTTCTGCACTACAAGGGGCCTCAGGTTCCTGCCTGTAATGAGTCACTGCTCAAACATCTGACTGAGAGTTTGTCAGATATCCAAACAGTGATTCAGCTGGGGTCTGCAAGTAAGTATGTGCTGGAGGAAGAAGTTGGTGCTGTATATAGACTGTATATTGAGACTGTATATAGGAAGAGGGCCCCTGAAGGTGTTACTGAAGTTTGGCTAAAGTCAAGTGGGCATCCCATAACCCCCCATCCCTATCCAAATTATCTTACGCTTAAAACTTAAGTTGAATGGACAACAAGATTGAAATATATTCTGAAGGGTTGAGAATACAAGTATGGGGCTGATCAACAGTAATATGTGCAACACACCCTAGTGTGCTCTCTACATTTTATAATATTTAAAGCTGGGTTTGCAAAGACATTTGCTGCACACAAAGTTGATTTATATCCTTTGTGGCTATGGGGGGGTATATTTTATTGAACGTTTATGTGCCTGAAGTTCAAATTTATCAAGGCTGTTCTTGCACTACAATCCTCTTAGTCTGTAGAATTCATACTGTATGTAGCGCCCCCATAGTATAGGTGCATTTTTCTAGCAGGGTTTGCTAGGTGAGGTAAAATGTAGTCAGGCCTGAGTGTAAGACCAGGCCTGAATGTTTTGATCTGGGCTGGGAGGAGTGGCTCAGGAAGGATTGGGTGGACTTGACAGATGAGGTCACCAGAACCTTCCCCTTCTTTTCCAGAAACCTGGAGGTAGGTTTCTGATCAGAGAAGTAATGTCGGGGGAAAGTCTGGAGATGTAGCAGAGACGCTGTGGAAGGTCCCTACCCAGGAGGTCGCTCCAGTCTGGGGAGGGTGACCTTGGGGCCTGGAGGTTTGGGTGCAGCTAGGAGTGGTGGTGAATTCCTGGAGTCGCACAAGGGAACAGAAGAACAGCGGAGGTGCTACACAGTGAGAGACTTTAAAGTAATCCACCGGTTTGGTGAGTGACGGTCCCTGGGAACTGCAAGAGAAAGTGCTGTAGCAGGCTGGAAGAGGAATAGTGGACAGTCTGTGGGAGCCTTGGGAGTCAATACAGGGAACGGAGAGTCACTGAGGAAAAGCAGGTCGGTGGGACCTGGAAGAAGGATGGGCCATGAGTTGTAGTCCATCAAAGGCCTGGCTAGCACTCAAGTATTTTTTGCTACACATTCAGGGGCCTGTGATCCCTGGCCTGTAATGGGTGTTTCGGAGGTTCTGCTGAGAGTAGGCCTCGCCGTGTGCTAGCCACGGTGAAGAGAAAGGAACTGTTAGGAATGGTTTCAGCTGTTGGTGGCACTGTAGCCCCCAAACCTATGGGCCACAGTTCCGGTGTCCACCAGCGGGTGTCCCTTAGCAGTCGGAGGCTGAGCAGTTCCAGTGTCCACCAGCAGGTGTCCCCCGGCAGTCAGGACCTGACATCATCTCCTGCAATCTGGCATTACCTGAGACTGTTTGCATGAAGTTTATTTAAACCTGGGAGTGCTGTGTTAGCTCGCCTTGGTATTGCTTCCTTGTACCTCTGCATCCTGAGACCTGTATCCTTAAACCTGCATCCTGAAACCTAGAGCCTGAACCCTGAATCCTGTCTTGTCCTACTCCCGGTTCCCTCTGACTGATCTCCCGTCTATGACCCTGGCCTGGCTTAAAGTTTACTGTTTGGACATTCCCTTTTACACAGTTATGTAGTTCACAAGCTCTGTGCCTTTTGGTTGGCTATACCGTTTGCTATTTGGTTGTGCGGTTTAGTTCACTGTTACTTGTCTTATAATAAATCCTCTTATTTTCATTTACGCTTGTGTTTGGTATTTTCTGTGCAGTCCACACATTTCTGGTCACACCAGTTTCTGACAGGAACAGAGAAGCTTGATAAACTTCTTTTCAAGCTGGAAACTAAGTGCAGTGCTGGAGAGAAGTAATGGAGTGATGATTTACTAAGTTCAGTGCTGGAGAGAGAACTGTAGGAGAAACGGTCAGTAAGTTGTGTCCTGGAGAGTTGTGAGGAGTAACAGTCTGCAGAGGGATGGTCTGCAGTGAAGTGCGCATATACATGAGCATATATGAACAAAAACAAGAACCGGCCTGGTCAGTGCCTACGGATGTGTGAAATATGGTGTGATTGAGGGCACTACTACCACTACTACCAGCCACTCTCAAGGGAACACATGGCTACATGTATATTTAAAAAAATATCACTTTGTGGAAGTGAGATAAAGGCTTATTGGGTAAGGTGGTCAGGTTACTGAATCGATCTGACACGCCCCCACTGAATCAAAACTAGAGCTCTCCAATCAGCAGAGAGAGTGAGTTCTGCTGATTGGAGAGTTTCAATTCAGACTCTGCTGGGGCGTGTCAGATCGCTGCACTGAGATTCACACAGAGTGCAGTAGTCTGACTCTGCAGCCACTGCCCAACCACAGGAATTAGCAGCTTGAAATTATTTTAACAACTTAAAAAAGTAAGCCTGCACAATGGGTGTACAGTGCTTTCTAGAACCTTGAATTAAACCGTCAATATTTTTCTGGAAAATATATTTGGGCTTTACCATTCAGTGATTATTACCGAATAGCTTCAGTTGTTCACCAACTGCTTTCACTATGATTAAGCACCCTTAGGAGGGCGTGAAACGCGTTAGCCTACCCCTGTCTGTATTGTACTGCATGGATATGGACCAATAAAGCATCATAAAGGAGTGCGGCCGTCCGGAGTATTTCTTTCTACATTATTGCTTTCACTTGCAGCCCTCAGGTGTTTCTTAGACCTGATTCACATAGGACCTATAATCCATGAATGGCCTGTGTGTTTATTTGGCTTGAGTTGTCAAGTACTTTGTGCAATCAGCCCATGTAAGTGTATTGAGACACAGTGGCTGCACATGGGCAATGGCTAATCACAATTTGAAAGATGTGTGGGTGCGGGTGAGTGGTCCCAAGTGTACACTGTCTCCATGCAGCCACTGCATCTCAATACATTTATAGCCTGTATGCAGCACCTGGCAGCCACATAAACATGTAGACAGGTGCCTAAAATGTTATGTCGATATTGCATTTAAAGGGTGAATTCATGCCTCTTGGTATGCCCTTCTCAGATGTAGGGACCCTATCTTAGGGCCCACTGTTGAACAGAGCTTCCCAGGAAATGGGCCTGGACCACGTATGTGCAAAGCCTTGTGAGTATTTGGTGGCTTCCTTCCATGCCTTCAGGCTGAAGTGAGCAAAGCAAATCATGTGTGTTAGGACTGGTGGAGGATAATCAATGTTCTGCACTATAGCCCTCAAAATGACTCTGTAGTCAATGCCAGGCCAGTTGTCACCGGTAGATGGGTAGACATTTTCATTTTGGTGTGAGGCCTGGTGAGGTGGTCTGCTCCATGGCCACGAGGGTGAGCTAAATCACACATCATACAAGCAAATATAACATTTTGTTGGATGGCATGCAGTTTCCCGTGCCACCAACAAACACACACGGCTCATTCATGGACTATGAATCTCAGAGTCTGTATGAATGAGTCCTTAGTCATAAAGTTTACACCAGCCAAAACCCGCTGCTAGTTGTAGTGCATGTTACACTGCAGGGACAATTATTCTCCATTTTGTAAATACAATTACACGTATCTATTGATACATACTAATGATATTACTCTTCACCACCAGCTTCAAACTCAGTCACTTCTTCTGTCTTTTATTGTTTGTAATTTGTGCCATAAGTCTTGTGTTCATTCGGTTAAACAGCCAATTGTATCTTTAATATAGAACACCTACAGGTGACAGCTATTCATATTATTCATCTGTGCTGACAGAAAATGGTGTAGCTCCTGCAAGTTCATATTCTCCCAGTCATTTTCATCTAGAAGATATTAGGCAACATGATTGTGCCAAATGGTAGTCCATTCAAATAATGTTTTCCAAATGGAATGATGAATGCCATTTGTTTGGCTCTAAGTGACTGTGCAGGCCGCTGCCAAAAATCCAACTGCAACGTTAAGCAATAAACATAATTGTGATCCTGCTCAGAGTGGGAGGACAGCTTCCAGCCCAGGATGGACATTTTTCTCATGCTGAAATGTTTTGCTTAATTATTTAAGATCAACATGCTTCCTGACAATGTCATTTTTCTTAGGCCCTGAGCTTTCAGTTTAAAAAGTTCTCGCACTTAGCTGAATTTACTTCTGACACCATCTCCACATAAACATTCCTCAGTTTTTTATTTAGCTCTTTTTAATAAAAAAAAAAAAAAAATGTGACAGTAATTTTCAGCTTCCATGCAAAATACAGAGAAAGTACAATTACAAAAGTATAAGTATTCCAACAGTATTATTGAATAAATTAAGTACAAAAAATCAAGGAAAATAAAATCAGACACCAAGGTCTACAAGGTATTACCAAAGTGCTAAACCAGTGGCGGCCGCTCCATTAGGGCCCCCCTAATCAATGCACCCGGCCCCTAATCTACATGCATGGCCCCAGACACATGGATTTTAGTGGGGTTTTTTTTTTTTTGAAACACATGATTGGAGCCTAAAGCTCTAATTGGCTTCAAAAAAAACACCCACCCAGTTGTGTGACAATATCAAATTAATGAGACCCAATTGGCTAAGAGGAGATACCACCATATTGACCACCGAGGAGGAGAAGCCACCATGGAGGAGACACCAAGCAGGAGACACCAAGGAGGAAACACCGAGGAGGAGACGCAAGACCGTGACCTAGATGGGGTAAGTGCGAGGTTTGCCGACCGACCAAGTGAGGGGGGGTATTTTGACTGACGGGGGGGGGTATTTGACTGACGGACGGACAGACCGGGCTGGGGGTGGGTGTTTGGAGATGGCGGATGGTTTGTTTGCCACCCCCCCCAAAAAAAAAATGGAGCACCAGCCACCACTGTGCTAAACCAAAGTAAAATGCCACAACTAAAGGTGCTTATTAACATTATCTGATCTTAAAGCGCAATTCCAGGTTTTAAGCCTTCCATGAAAAGGTAATTTTCAAATGTTGTAGTATCAGCAAACGTTGGTTAATTTAACAATGACTTTGTGGCTAATTTGCATATCTAAGTTAAATGTTAAGTTTATGAAGAAATGTATGAAGAAACTAGATTTTTTTACATTTTTTTATGGATATGTTTTATAACAAATTTCCACAATTGTCAGTTTTTTGTATATAGAACAAACAATAAAAAACCCGGCGGTGATCAAATACCACCAAAAGAAAGCTCTATTTGTTGGGAAAATTACATAAATTTCATTTATGTACAGCGTTGCATAACCGCGCAATTGACAGTTAAATTAACATAGTGCCAGATAGCAAAAAATGGCCTGGTCATGAAGGGGGGTAAATCCTCTAGAAGTCAAGTGGTTAAAGAATTTCAAAAGCAGACCGGGCACTTGTTTTGTTAATAAAGCCTTTGTTCTGCAAGTGATGACTATTCCATAGAGGACCACTCTGATTTGTTCCCGATTATTAGTGGAACCTAAACTGTCAGTGACAGACAGATTTGCGAACCCAGAGTCAGGTAGCACAGGAAGTGAGGGTAAATGTATGCAACAGAGACACAGAGAGCATTTCAGGTCCTATTTCCAAAACTAAAAACAATAATTGTTTGGGCTGAAGTTAAGCGTTATGGTGGCCATACATGCTTTGGTTTTAAAGTGATATTAAAGTCTTGTTTTTTTTTTTTTTGTTTAAAAATAACAAACATGTTATACTTACCTACTCTGTGTAATGGTTTTGCACAGATCAGCCCAAATCCTCCTCTTCTTGGGTCCCTCACTGGCTCTCCTGGCCCCTCCCTCCTGCCAAGCGCCCCCCACAACAAGCATCTTGTATGGGGAATCCCAAGCCGAGTCGCTGCTCTGTGTGTCCATTCAGACATGGATCTGTGGCTCAGCCCCACCTCCTCTCTTTCCTCATTGGCTCACTGAGTTTGACAGCCACTGCTGTCTCAGCCACTGAGGGAGAGTCCCCGGACAGCAGAGGCTCTTTGCTGGATCGAGATGGGGCTCAGGTAAGTATTAGGGGGACTGCTGCACACTGAAGGTTTTTTTTATCATAATCCATCGTAATGCATATAATTCATTAAGGTAAAAGCATTCAGCCTTTAGAACCACTTTAATATCTGATTGCTGTGCGATTTGATCAAAACAATCTAATCAAAAACCATCTGAATAAACATAACTTCCCTTCCGATCAATATAGATCGTAATCGATAAAACGTAGCCAACTGGCCATGGGGAGAAAATCATTGATCCGCAGCACAAAGATACTTATATATTTTAATAGATCACATTGAAAGATCAGAAGGGGTAGACAAAGATGTGATCAATATTTATGATTGTAAATTATGATTGCATCGTAACTATAGATTGAAATCCACATCCCTGTGTGTGACATATCAATCAAACGGGTTGTCCATTATAGATCGAGGGATCTATCAGAAAAGATACTGATCACTTATTGAAGTGTGTACGGTCACCATTTGCAAAGAACTCTGTTTGGGTACCATCCGATGCAAATAGACTCTTATGAACAATCATTTTTGAAACAGCTATTTAGAGTTTTCCAAATCATAATCCCTTGAGAACAGGATATAAATATTATTGCCACTGTGATAAAAAAAATGGTTTAGGGAGCACACGCTCAGTACATAAGCATTCTATCTCATCCAATACAGACATAAATGTCAATGTGCTGGTCTTTCCAAAAAAATCGAGAATAAAAATGTAGCACCTTGGTCCTAAACAGGGCTGCTCACAAATTTAGTTCTGCTAGGTGGTAGCTAGCCTGGTTTATTGTTAGGATGTTGTTAGGATGATCCACTGACTTTTGCCCTAAACCTGAATTTGGTGCGCCTCTCTCTTTTGTCACTAGGTGGCATTGCCGCCTGTTGTATTAGAATGACAAGTAAAAAAGTAAAAACAGGGGTCCTTGCGCTACTATGGCCACTGTTAGTAGTGGTTAAAAAATAAATAATAAGAAGTAGGATAAAACAGTACTAGGTCGCCGCTGTACCTAATATATCGATCGATGGTGGATCGTCTTGATTTAAACACTCGTCGGGACAAATCCTGGTTCCACGATGTAAAAATAAGAGCTAAAAAAACCTTTCTGGTCGTGTAACTGTAAATACAGACATAACCTACTCTATCTTACGAATACATGACTCGCACACGAGGGATTTGGTAAAAAAAATAGTGTCACCGTTATTATAAATATAGGACAAGAGTTCCCTAATACTAAACCTTTTGAGATTTATCGACAAAGTTTTTACTAACAAGTATTCTCAGATAAACGTAGCCTACCATGGGTTTG
>BLSH010164691.1:202028-212663 GCA_018402905.1 Glandirana rugosa | reverse complement strand
GGACAAAGAAATAAAGTCCAATATTCAATGTAAAAAAATAGTGACATAAAAGTGACTAGTGCTCAAGTGTCCATTCAAACATTTGGTGTATTGTTCGCGTAAAGAAAGCCTCTTTTATCTGGGGGGTTCAAGACTTATTCTCCCCCAAAGGGATTCCTCTAGACGGTGCTCTTGTTGTGGTATGTGCTCACAGAACTCTCACCTCTGCTTATCTGGCTGTTTGCATGTAAAGGTATCTTTGCGAGGACTCGCTCTGCTCATCCACACCTCCTTTCCTGCTGCTCCTGTGGGGGATGGGTGGTCCGTCCGACCGGTCGGTCGTCACTCTCCTTCTTTGGATCCAAACCCTTAGTATCTCAGACGGAAAAGGAAGAAACAGAGGGCTCCCATGGTGTAGTAGATTCAATATAAAATTTATTCGGTCACAAAAAACGCTTGCATAAAACAAGTAAAAAACACTAAAAACGTCCAGCAAGGGTAAAGGTAACCTCTCACTAGGTATCCAGCAAAGCAATGTGCAGCCTACGCGTTACGTCACGTCACGTGACTTCTTCAGGGCTACATCAGGAACTTTATATATTAGCATCTGTTGATACCATTAATTGCGTTTATCTATTTTGCATATTTATTATCCAAGATCACTACCAGCTCATTGAAACTATTTTATTTGCATAGGCGTCTTAGTTTTTAATTGAAATAGACCCATGTGAAGTTGATTTTATATGTACACATCTGCATACCTATAGTGTTTAATATATACTGGATAGACCTGGGATAGACAGCTAAGTAATCCCTTTTCCAGGAGACCTTCCATACCTACACCACTAGAGGGACCCTACTTATACTAGTGTATTATACAGGCTGCGCAGTACCACTCCTCTACACATTAGAATGACAAGGTCATGGTGAATTCAGGTTAGGAGTGGATAGGTTGTCCCAGCCAATTGGAAGAAGTCTCTTTGGCCCCATGGCCTGCTGTTAGAGCCTATTTATTTGGGAGGAGTCAGGTGATCGGGGTTCGGTGCCACCTGGACGGCTGTATGAGTGGACTTGTGTTGTATTGCTCCCGGTTGCTAGGCCAGAAGCCTGAGGCCTATCTGGGAGCACCTGGCTGCTAGGCGGTCTGACGCCTATCCAGGTTTGTGGGGAGCAGCGCGGGGTTGGGGCTTCAGGTCGGAAGCCCAACAAAGTTGCAGAGGTTCAGCCGGAGGGGGAACCAAGTTGACACCAGGGGTCAAGGAGAAGCAGTTGCCATAAGGGACGACCACTTCTGTTGCCAGAGGTAAGTGAGGACAAAAGCCAGAGGTAAAGGGGAAGCTGTTGCCATCAAGGGGCAACCACCCCTGTTATCAGAGGCCAGTGTAATGAAAGTCTGAAGAAGTACCAGAGCCGCCTTTTTCACTAGTCAGGACAGTGAAGAAGTGGGAAAGCTTCAGCAGAGTGCCAAGCCAGGGACCCAGCTGGTTAGCAGGGGTGAAGCTTGAGGAGTATACAGTGGGTTAGCTGTGGAAGAGCTCATGGGATCCAGTGGAGGCTGGGGTCTCAGAAGTCTAAACAGGATACTGTGAGTTACGTGTGCAGGTCTATTTTGGACTAGTTGAAAGTTCAGTTGCTATAGGAAGCAGCAGTTCTACAAAATACAGTTGCTGCATCCAGCTTAAAGACCCTCTGTATAGCTGTCTGCCTATTACTATTTTTGTCCGCAGAGTCTGCCAATTGCTTTTGCATCTGCCTAAGGGTGTCCTGGCCCTAACCCTCTCTCCCCCTGTTCTTGTTAAGAGACCATAAATCTCTTTTTGCATTCAAAAAGTGATTGGCATCCATGTTTCCAACTTGCGTAGCACCCACCATGCCTAGTAACCTGCACCTTGAGGAGGAATGTCAGCTGCCCCTGACTCTGGAGGACGGGGGCATCACTACAAAAACAAAGGTGTAAACGAATGCCTGGTATTAGATACACAATATAATAGCCTGAAGAGAAATAAAGTTGCAGACCACATCAAACAAAAACATGCACACCATAGAAATTAGGACTGTGACATAAAACAATAGTTTGATTAATAAGAACTAGAGTTACACAGTAATCTTTTTGCAGGACATAGTTTCCCATTGATATTCATCATTCTTCTCTACAAGCCAGCACGTCTCAGAACATGACCCCCCTTCCCAGATCCCAAGTACACGCTAAGGGCAGGCAGGCTGAGAAAAATGGAGCCACTGTCTGGATGTTAGGGCCGAGACTGTAACAGGTCAGCTGCTTGTAATTTGGCAGTTATGTTGCTACAGGTATTCACTTTTATTAACCATTGTGCTATAGTCTATTTAATGGACCTATAGTATGGTAGAAGTGCAGTTATCTTTTAAAGCAACCCAGTTACTATATGGACCAAAGTAAATTAAACCCAACCTGTAAAGGAACACAATGCACCTATTAGGTAGCCCATGGTTTAAAACTGTGCTGTGTTTCAGATCTCTGGCCACTGCAGTTATCAGACACTTCCAGGTTTGTCATATACCTGCTCCCCCACAGCATGCTGAGGTGGTTTCTCCTATCAGCTTATGTCCTGTATTGATGAAGGATTCCATGGGAGAAACCACGGCACATGGCAGGGGAGCAAGTATTCAACACACCTGCAAATGCAGGATATCTGCAGTAACTGAAGACCTGCAACACAGCAGAGTTTTAAGATACAGACTGCTGGACAGGTAAGGATACATGATCTTCTTTTACAGGCTGGGTTTAGTTTAATGTGGACCACATAGTGACAGGGTCACTTTAACAATTATGTGGAACCCTGCCACTTATGTAAATCAGGGTTTAGTTATATTCCTATTAAATTGCACTTTTGTTAGTTGTATTAGAATTATTTTTAAAAAATATCTTTGATTTAGACTTATGATTAAGGATTGATTAGGGTTGACAGTACATTGTATCTCTGTATTGATTTATTTTATTTATTTTTTTCCATAATCTTTATTATTTTCTGGATAATTTGTACAAACAAGACAGTTATTGAAGATATTTTTAACAGATTTAGTTCATTTTCAGGCCTCAGAATAAACTTGGCCAAAAAGGAAATTCTACCACTGAATGCAATAAAAGCAAGAAATTGGATTTATTTTATTATTTACTTTTATATATATTTTTAATTTAAATCCCGATTTTAAACAGAAACTATTTGGTAATTACTACAACAGTTTTAAAAAAAATCTAATCTAAATGCCCAAATTGCTTACCTAAATCAATGGTTTAGGTTTGGCCAGGTCCCGTGTCTTCACTCTGCTTCACTGTAGATTAGGAGTGTCCTTGGTGTGGGGCTCACAGTCACCCCACCTTTTCCTTTGCGCTGATCTATGTTTGGAATTCTATATGGTTATCTTATCTACATGAACATATGAGTGTATCTCCTTTCTTGATAAATTTTCTGCCATTTGGTATTACACTATGTGCGGATTTTTATTTTCTATGGATGAGTTTCTGGTTGATTCTCTGGCTATGAGGAATGGTCAAGTGGATTGATTTCCTTAATTGGATGATCGCTTCAGTGGCTGCTTGCCTATTGGAGAAGGAAGTGGACCCATCCTCTATATCTATTGAGATGTGCCCGGAATAAACCTCTATGCGGTTTAACAGCTTACCTTCGGTAAGAGTGTTTAACCCCTTCCTTACCCGGCACTTAAACCCCCCTCCTGCCCAGACCAATTTTTGGCTTTCAGCGCTGTCGCATTTTGAATGACAATTGCGCGGTCGTGCGACGTTGTACCCAAATAAAATTTGCGTCCTTTTTTTCCCACAAATAGAGCTTTCTTTTGGTGGTATTTGATCCCCTCTGCGCCATTTCTGATCGCCGCTATAAACAAAAAATGAGCGACAATTTTGCAAAAAAGAACAATATTTTTTACTTTTTGCTAAAGTACAAATCCATTAAAAAAATTATTCATCAGTTTTGGCCGATTTATATTGTTCTACATATTTTTGGTAAAAAAAAAATCGCAATCGGCGTATATTGATTGGTTTGCGCAAAAGTTATCGCGTCTACAAACTGGGAATTGATTTATGGCGTTTTTATTATTTTATTTTTTTTTACTAGTAATGGCGGCGATCTGCGATTTTTATTGCGACTGCGATATCGGGGCGGAAATGTCGGACATTTTTTACACATTTTTGGGACCAATGACATTTATACAGCGATCAGAAATTTAAATGTCCACTGATTACTGTATAAATGTCATTGGCAGTGAAGGGGTTAACCAGCAGGGGGCAGTGAAGGGGTTAATAAATGTTCCCTGGGTGTGTTCTAACTGTGGGGGGCAGGGCTGGCCGGGACATGACAGATCTCACTGATCCCAGTGACAGGGATCAGTAGATCTGGCATGTCCCCTGTCACAGAACGGGGAACCGCCGTGTTTACAACGGCGGTTCCCCGTTCTGAGGCTCCTAAAGGTGATCGGCGGGTCCGGGCGGACATCGAGTCCGCCCGACCCGCGGGCACGCACGCGCAGCGTGCGGCGCGCACGCACGCGTGCCGCCGCTGCCGCCAAGGGGCGCGCGGGAGCATGCGCAGTGGAGGACGTCCATGGACGTCCTCCGGGCATTTCAGATCCGCGCTGGAGCCGTACTTTGGCTATAGCGCGGATCTGAAGTGGTTAAGCATCTTTGGTGGTGGATACACTTTGCTGGAACACGTTTCAAACACTGAACATGTTTTGGCTATCTAAAACTAATTTCTTGCACTGGATATTTTTCTGTGGACTTTATTAGAGACTTTAATGTTTAGAGTCCGGTCACTATATATCTTTTATGTGTATTATTGCCATAGCGCGACACTTTATTAGTGCAATGATATCAAGGGAGTGGTGACAAGACCAGCTGGAGACAGGTCTGAACTGCAGTGCTGGAATCCCCCAAGTCCAGGGTCTCCTCTGCACCCCCTCCTAGGGCAGGGCCTCATCTGCACTGCACCCCTCAGTCAAGGGCCTCCTGTGTACTCCCCTCCTAGTCGAGGGCCTCCTCTGCACCCAACAGTCCAGGGCCTCCTCTGCACCACCCAGTCCAGGGCCTCCACTGCACCCCCCAGTCAAGGGCCTCCTGTGTACTCCCCTCTTAGTTTAGGGCCTCCTCTGCCCCCCCAGTCCAGCACCTCCTCTACACCCCCCCAGTCCAGGGCCTCCTCTGCACCCCCCCAGCCCAGGACCTCCTCTGCATCCCCCAAGTCCAGGGTCTCCTCTGCGTCCACCCCCCGAGTTCAGGGCTTCCTCTGCACCCCCCAGCCCAGGACCTCCTCTGCATCCCCCAAGTCCAGGGTCTACTCTGCACCCCCTCCTAGGGCAGGGCCTCCTCTGCACCCCTAGCCCAGGGCCTCCTCCACACTCCCCAGCCCAAGGCCTTCTCTGCACTCACATAAGCTCGGGGCCTTCACTGCACCCTCCAGTCCAGGGCCTACTCTAACCCCCCATCCAGGGCCTCCTCTGCACCGCCCCTCAGGTCAGGGCCTTCACTGCACCCCCCAGTCCAGGGCCTCCTCCGCCCTCCCTTGTTCAGGGCCTCCTCAGCACCCCCCATTCCAGGGCCTTCTCTGGGATGCCTCATGCAGAAAAGACATAGGTTGCTTTTACACTGGGCAGGACTAGAAGGGAGACTTGCCTGTCCCTTACACTTGATCGAGCGGCAGTGACACCCTTAGAGCAGCAGTTCCCAGTGCGGGTGGGGCGACATCCCTGGCGGCACCCCCCTAGATGCCTCACCCGGGGCAGCCGCCCCCCTCCCTAGTTTCGGCCCTGCTAGCGGCAATAGCCGCTGGCAATTGCCTGTAAAAATCCAAAATGTTGGTTGTACACAAGTCGGTCAAAGGATCGACTTTGGTACAATCAGCCAGCCTATAGATGGTTTGAATCTCGGCCGCTCCCTGCTGAACCAGCTGAGATTTGAACCATCTATGGCCGGTTTAAGTGATTTCAGTACAGGAGAAGAGACTGTTCAACTGTGCAAGAGTGAAGGTAAAGCTACTAGAGCTTTGCTTTAATGAAAATCTTGATTTTGCCTAAATATTCTTATAGGATAAATACATTGTGTAAAAGCCATATTTTGGTTTAATTGAAAAAAAAAAAGTTTCCGTTTAAATCTGCAACCAATGTGATCTTTTAGAACTGCTGACATAAAGCACACGGCACATTCCTGCCACTATGGCATACTGGGATTGTTCTACTGTATATACTCAAGCTAAATTTACAGGAATTTGCTGGATTAAAGCAGAACTTCACTCTCTCAATCAACATTCATTGACTATTTTTAATCCTTATACTGCTAGCAATAGTAAATAAATAGGAAAGTATATCAGAAGTATATCATACTTGTGTTAAGCTTTTTTTTTTTACATTTCCTCAGCTACTTTCTAATTTCCAGGCCCTGGCAAATGATATCATCCATCCCAGGAGTCTTCAGGAGGGGAGGAGGGCTTTCTCAGCTAAGCACACCCTCCTGCCTGCATGTCTGAGCTAAGGGCAGGTGGATTCCCAGAAGTAAATGATACTTGCATAATCTGCCCTTACTCAAGATGGCCACAGCCAGATACACTAGGGTGTGTTTTTCAATGTGATTTCTCAACAAAATAAAGCATAGATGGATGGATGGGGGAGTTTGCTTTGAATATTAAAATATTATTATATTATTTTTAAGGAGTCCACTGACTAAACAGATACTACAACATAGAGACTGGCTAGGTGATTATAGTAACCTCTTCCCGACCGCCCGTCGTCATTTGACGGTGGCAGTATGGCTCTCCTGCACAAACGGGTGTGGGAGCGTGTGTTGTGGGTGCCCGCTGCTGTCAATCAAATCCTGTGCGCAACCTTATTTTCATATACTCATAAATTACATTAAATCTTAAACAGTAAAAGTGAAAAATTCAAAATAAAAAATCAATCTAAGTATATCCAGCCCATAGTGAAAAAATAAAAAAGTCCAATTATTTCTGTTCTATTAATGAAGATTGATTCACAAAAAAGGTGCTTCAGCAAGGTGTCTTCCCCACTTAAACACATACCTTTTATCAGAAGGATTGGATCTCAAGTTATAGAGATCAAACTCACTTCCACAGGTTCCAGCCGATGCGTTTCCCCATAAGATGCATTGACTGGAAATGAAGGCTCAAAGAGCCAATGCCTCTTACAGGGAAATGCGTGGGATGGAGCTGATATTTGTGATGTCACTGTGCACCAGTCTGCAGATGGGGTCTGCGGCTGTGTGGAACATTTGTTTGCTTTGCTTCTGATCGTATTGTAAGTGCAATGAGACTTTTAAATAAATGATGTTTTAATGTACTGCACCAGGAAACCTTTTCCTTCTATTACCCTTTATTTATGAGAGAACCTACAGCGGCAAACTTTGTATGAATTCAGTGGTCACACGAGATACATTGTAATAAGTGGAGCAGTAACCTTACACAGAGGGAGCGCCCTTAAAGGAGTTCATGAGTGGAATATCTCTGGCGGCTGGACCAGCGAGTTTGATCTCTATAACTTGAGATCCAATCCTTCTGGTAAGAGGTGTGTGGGGAAGACACCTTGCTGAAGCACCTTTTTTGTGAATCAATCTTCATTAACCACTTCCGATAGGAAAGGCGTGCATGGACGTCCTGCCGTTTCAGTGGTTATACCAGTATGATGCCGGCACCTGCAAGGAATCACCCTGGCATCAATATTTTCAGCCTGGGATTCTGTACAAGGCAGAAGTGATCTGAGTGGCTAATTAGCTACTCAATCAGTTCTGCGGGTGGCGGAAAGAGGTCACACCCCCCGCCACCTCTCCTGCGCTCTCCGGTCCCATCGTGAAAGCCGGGAGTGATGCGGACCGCGGCGATGACTGCCCTGTACAGAGAGAGAGGAACTGATGTCATTCCCCTCTCTGTAACCCTGGAAACCGGTCCCGCCCCTTTATTTACCTGGCCAGCATGGGAGGCCAGAGGAGAGATTTGGGGTCTATAATAATAATAATAAAAAAATTAAAGTGCCCCCGACCCACCGTGCTTACGCACACATGCGAATGCATATGTTACTCCCGCAGGCATATGTAAACGGCGATCGAACCACACATGTGAGGCATTGTCGTGAACGTCAGAGCTAGAGCAATAATTCTAGCACCAGATCTCCTTTACAACTCAAAACTGGTAACCTGTAACTGCGCATATGGGGAATTTTATGCACCGTAGTTTGCCGTCATTCCATGGGCAGACATGTTAGGTATCTATTTACTTGACCAATATCATCTTTCCCATTATGCCAAAAACTCTAACTTTAGTGTTTTTTAAATTTTTAATTCATGAAACTGTTTTTGAAAAACCGCTGCCCAAATACCATGTTACATGAAAAATTGCAGCACCCACCATTTTATTCTATAAGGTCTCTACTAAAAAAATATATAATGTTTAGAAGTTCTAAGTAATTTTCTAGCAAAAAAATATCTAGGAACAAAGTGTCAGAAATGTCCCGGATGGCAAGTGGTTAATAGAGCACGAATAATTGGACTTTTTTCTTTTTTCACTGTGGACTGGATATACTTAGATTGACTTTTTATTTAGAATTTTTCACTTTTTCACATTTTTTACTGTTTGATATTTAATGCAATTTATGAGTATATGACAATAAGGTTGTGCACTTTAAATTTTATATACAGTATCTCACAAAAGTGAGTACGCCTCTCACATTTTTGTAAATACTGTATTTTATCTTTTCATGTGACAACACTGTTATACAAGCTGTACACTCACTACTTTACATTGAAGCAAAGTGTCATTTCTTCAGTGTTGTCACATGAAAAGATATAATAAAATATTTACAAAAATGTGAGGGGTGTACTCACTTTGGCAGATACTGTATATACAGTTAGTCGTGATTTCAGGCTTACGTAAGTAGCAGCACCGTTTATATTATATTTTATTTGTCCATTTTGTTTCACATAGTTTGGGTAAGTGCAGAATATTTATATATTTTCTAAATCAAATACTGTGACACGGCAGTGGGGGTCAGGGCCTGAGTCCCACTGTCTGTGTCAATGTATGCAGGGGGACTCTGGGGCGAGCCCGCACGGGTGCCCCTAGGGAAAGTAGCTTTCCTTGGGGGCACTCAATGAAGCGGAGGGGCTTGGAGGGCCGTTGGGGGACCCCAGAAAAAGAGGATCTGGCTACTCTGTGCAAAACTATTACACAGAGCAGGTAGGTATAGGCATGTTTGTTATTTTTATTTAAAAAAACCCTGAAGATTTACAATCACTTTAAGAGTAGAACCTCCTACTTAGCAGCCAGTTTCAGGAAGGCTAAAAGGCCAATGTCAATATGCTCAGGACAGAGTAAGGGGAGAATCTGCAATAAAGTTCAGTCAAATCCTTGCAATGAAATGGTTACCTATTTGTACTTGGCTTTTTCACTATAAATAATTGGAGTTTACCTTTAAGTCATTATTAAATCAGGATCCGTGGAAACAATTCACCCAAGGGAGAAAAATAACGCATGAAACACCAGGGGTAAGCTACATACATTGGAAGTTCTAAAATTACACATGTATACCCTCTTTACAATATATTTCACCAGTGTACGCTATGTTAAAGTATTGCACAGCTCTGCCTCTATTCTAAAGCAGGATACAGTCTAGACACATCATTCTAAGCACTGGTTCAAATGCTGTTCCCTTCAAATCAAACTTGTACCAAGTCCTCAGGGAACAGGAACCAAGCTAAGAATGAAAGTTTCACACACATCCTAAAAATACAAAGGTGCCGAAGCTTAGCCTTTGGGAATAACTAGCGAAAGACAGTTTTGTGTGTTCATTTTTTTTTCTCTTCCTTTAATGCCTGCAATGTGGGCTTTTTTTTTTTTGCATGAAAACTTCTGCCATAATGAGAATTTGAATCAAATCTCTAACCCTGAGATCTTTATTAAAATCTCTATTGCTAACCAGGTACAAAATAAGAGTGAGCTGCCATAAATGAGCACCTTGTTCCATTTTGATTGAGGGGTCTGTCTGGGGGAACAGTGCATATGCTGGTTGGTGTCAGCTTATAGTAAACTCTTTAGAAGTGTACCCCATCATTTTAAGTGTAAGTCATTTTTCATCTTTCCATGTATTAAATCCTCTGCCTTGTTGTTTTAACTTTGGGTAGTGAAATATATTTTTTTCTGCCAGTAAATACCTTATACAGCCCACTTCCTGTTTCTTGACTAGTAAAAAGCCTAGGCGTGAGAGTTTTCTAGGAAGGGAGGGGGTGAGTCATAAGAGGGCCAATGAGAGCTGCAGAGCTGGAGGTGTGCCTCTGTGTAAATCCAGGATGTGAACAGGCAGCAGCTTCAGCTGCCCACAGTTAAAAAGGCTGTAGACAGGCTTAGTGGAGGGAGATTTCTGCACCATTTTTTGGCAACTACAGAATCACAGTATATATAAAATAATATTCAAAGTGGTTGGAGGGAAGCTTCAGAATGGCAAATATGTTTTTATTACAAATTATGTGAGCAGACTGCAGTTACTCTTTAAGAAAGAAAAATGCTTTAATTACTAAAATGCCACAGGGTCAGGACAAAGGCAAGGGAACAGAAAGGGCAGGTTCCCCTGATGCATTGTTTTGATGTGGGGGGGGGGGGGGGGGGC
>BLSH010164691.1:185547-202018 GCA_018402905.1 Glandirana rugosa | reverse complement strand
GGGGGCACCGCATGGAGTTTATTAGATCTGTCCCAGAGATTCCGGATAGGCAGTTAGCTTACTGTATTTTTGGATCTCCAGCTCTAATACTGTAACTGGCATGCATGTCGATGTCTTTGCTCTCAGTCAGCCCAGGAGTAGCAGTGGCAGCGGCAGCAGCGAAGACAGGTCTACTGGAGGAGAAGTTAGCAGGGAGGAGAAGGGAGCCGATTACACTGCCTCCCCCCTCCTCCAGCTACAGTGTGCTGGCAGCAGGGAGAGCAGGGAATCCAAATACATCAAGATACTCGACATCTCTACACACATTACAAACAAATGGCCACTGCCCCCACCTATAAATGGCTCTTACAGCAAGAAGCACAAAGAAGGGCAATGCATGTCAAACAAAACCCAACTTAACTTACTGACCAGCCTGCAACCAACTGAATTATCCTAACAGTATGCGTTAAAATTAGGGGTTTTGTTTGCACACATTTGCAAATACATGTGTAAGCTGCCTCTTCACGGCACCCCAATATTAACTGCAGTCCTAACTCTTGTAAATTGTGAGAGCCTCCATAGTAGAAGCACATGCATTATAATGGATAGGCAGAGGGCATGTGAGCCTGGAGAGAGCCCACCCCTCCCTAAAGGCACAGGGGTGCACTTGACATACATTCCCACAATGGGCTCACTCTGAAAGATGCCCAATGTCCAGGCCAGTTTCCCTCCAATGGTATATTGATTTATTACCTTTTAATACCTCCAACCTATCCATACATTACGTTTAATTAGGTAAGAAAAAGGGTTGAAATGCTAAAACAATGTCAAAGGGCCAGGATCAGGATGAGGATACAGAAGAAACAGCTGCCCCAGGTGCAGTTTTTTTATTGGGTGGGTAGTGGGGGGCACTACATGGAAGTTCCCAGATCTGGCTCAGTGATTCCAGATAGGCAAAACAGCAGCAGTGGTAGCAGTGAAGAGAAGTCTGCTAAAGGAGGTGGGTGCAGGGAGGAGAAAAGAGCTGATTATTCTGTCCCTCTTCCCCCTTCCTCCAGCTACAGAGCACAGGGAGAATGGGGAATCCAAACAAATCAAGATACAGCACATTTACATTCCTACAATCAGCTTCCTGTGAAAGATCTGCAATGCCCTGCCCCCAATCCCAGATAGAAAGCAATTCAATTGTGCTGCACATTTGAAAATGACTAGCTAAGCTATTGCTAGACTCGCCAAGCTTCACAAGTTTGTTGCACAATTGCAGCAAGTCCACATTCCATGACTCCAGATCAACTTACTTTGCAAACATTCTGCAAGTCTGTTGCATGTTCTGGTTCAGTTATGCTGTGCAATAGTCATCCCACCACAGGGGTCACTGTGGCTGAATTTTCATGCTGTAGACTTGCAGAGCTTTCCCTGTAGACTCACCACTGCAACTTTGCTCTTGCTAGAGACCGGTGGCGCCCCCCCCCCAAAAAAGTCCCCTATAAAAAAAAAAGTTTGTTGACAGAGTGCACTGTGTTCTAGCGCCGGACACAGTGCACTATGGGAAGCGTGACGTCGTTGCAATCACATGATTGCAGGCGTCACGCTTCAATGGCAGGGTTTAATCCTGCCTTGTGGTGCTTTGCTCTGCACCTCAAGCCGCCTATTTGCTCCTGGTGGTGTCAATCAATCACCGCCATCCACTAGACCTCAGCGTCAGTTCCGGCTATGCAGAGAGAAGCCAGACTCCAGGCTCCAGCCTGCTCCCCGCAAGCGCAGGCTCTGCACACTCCTGCCTGCCTGCCTATTAGATGGGGTAAGTGCAGGACTTGTTCCGACTTCAGGGGGGGTGTCTCTGCAAAGTACCCCACCTGTGTTACTGGCTGCAAAGTACCCCAACTGTGATATTGGCTGCAAAGTACCCCGCCTGTGATACTGGCTTCAAAGTACCCCCACCTGTGATATTGGCTGCAAAGTACCCCCACCTGTGATATTGGCTGCAAAGTACCCCCACCTGTGATATTGGCTGCAAAGTACCCCACCTGTCATATTGGCTGCAATTTACCCCACCTGCCATATTGGCTGCAAAGTACCCCACCTGTGATATTGGCTGCAAAGTACCCCGCCTGTGATATTGGCTGCAATTTACCCCACCTGTGATACTGGCTGCAAAGTACCCCACCTGTGATATTGGCTGCAATTTACCCCCACCTGTGGTATTGGCTGTAATTTACCCCCACCTGTGATATTGGCTGCAATTTACCCCCACCTGTGATACTGACTTCAATTTACCCCCACCTCTGATATTTGCTGAAATTTACCCCACCTGTGATACTAGCTGCTATATACCCCTACCTGTGATCCTGGGGCTCTATACTGTGTCCTGTGATACTGGCTGCTATATACCCCACCTGTGATGCTGAGCTGTATACTGTGTCCTGTGATGCTGAGCTGTATACTGTGTCCTGTGATACTGAGCTGTGTACTCCTGACACAATATGTGGAATACAGGGGACGGAGTGGGTGGATTCTATAAGGGATGTGGCTTATTAGAAGTAGGAGGGGTCGAAGAGGAAGGGCAGGGCCTGGTGCCCCCCCCATCTAAAACTTCACCAGCGGCCACTGCTAGAGACCTGCCACGCAAATTTGCTATAAATTGTAAAAGTGTCAACTAGAACTTGTGCTTCACCTGATTGATCTGCAAGTGTACAACTTGCCAGTGAAAATGTGCAGCAAGTTAACAGACATACAATTCAACATTGCCACAAATTTGTGGCAAGTTATCCTTGCTATCTGGGATAGTGTGTGAATTTATTATGAACAACACAGTTAGCGTTTATTAAGGCGGCATTAAACCAACAAGCATACATTTATTATATTACTGCTTACCAATTCTTAGATGTAATAGCTGCATTAATTTTATTTTTAAAGCTTTCCTTCTTAATTTTTCACCTGGCGACCTGGCCAGTAAGTCTGTTGTTTTTCAAAAGAACAAGCTCTCTTGCAGATGTATCAGTTACAGGGACGAGACAGACAATTCAACATTGGCAGGAGTGCTTACAATTATCCGTTTTATTTATTTAAGCCTTTATCCCAAAAGGGAAAAAAACTGTTTGCTGTAACTGCTTAAAAAATGCTAGTTGAAGTTTGACTTTAATTTGTTAGGATATTTAAACCTGCTAGTACATCTAACACTCCCCTCCCCCCAGGCTAACAAAGTGCCCCCTGCGCTCCTTCATCCAGGGTAGAGGCACTCTAATACAGGAGGTTTGTTACTGGCCAGATCACCAGGTGAAAACTGAGGGGATATAGCTTAAAAAAGAAAAATAATGCAGCTGCCACATCTAATAATTGGTAAGTGGCAATACACTTTTGGGGGGGGGGGGGGATAGTATTGCTGTAGCCTACTAATCAAACCTTTGCCTGCCATAGTTGTGACTTGGGCCCAGGCCATTTTGCCCATTTGTTGCCCTCATGTTTCCAGGATTGCTCATTTGTTGTTCACTTAATGCCAGGATTGACTGTTTGTTTGGCTGCCAGTTTACCATTTTTTGGCATACTGTTAACCCTTTGACCCTGATGCCCACCAGCTCTTTAACAGGATCTGAATGTCAGAAGGCAAATGCGAACATCACGATCATGTGACCGCTGTGATAGCCAACTTGTATAGAAGCCCTGGATCGCAAACAATAATCAGGAGTTGTTTGTGACAGCCGTTCTTTGGGATCGGGAGAATGCCGTTCCCCTTGGACGCAAATGTGTTGGCACTGTTAGGCCCCTTTCACATTGGGCAGAATCTATCCAAACCGATCCACCTGCTCAGTGTGGGGTCTCTCTGCTGATCCCCGCTGAGCAGGCGGGTGACAGGTCCATGTCTGCTTTGCTATGCAGAGCGGAAACGGACACAGCCCCCTATTCTCTGTGGGGTGGTCGGATGAAAATGGACCACATGTCTGTTTCCATCCGATTGTCATCTGTTCCGATGGATAGATGGCAAACCTATCCCCATCTGTCTGTTTTTAGTGGACTGGATCAGATCAGATGTTGGCGGGTAACAACGGACACATGTTTGCTAACATCTGCCACTCCACGCTCCATATAGAACAATGGGTGGTCCTATATGGTCCGCCTGAATAACGGACAGGCAGACCCAATTGGTCTACTGGTGTGAAAGGCCCAAGCGCTATATTTCACACAACAAACTATTTGCACCATTGTTAAACACTGCAATTTGCTTTGGTGCTTTGTGAACTGCTCCTCATCTTGCCCCACTCTTTTTCTCACCAACTTCAAAAGTTCCTAAGTATGATCATCACGAGTGCTGTTCACAATCAGCGTAAGGAGACTGTCAGAGATAGAGAACACACATTAGAAAGGTCCCATGATATCACTATGCAATTTTGGGTGGGGGTGGTAACCCCTGGCAGTTGTTTGCCATCTTGTCTCATTGGGTAGATTTCCCTTTTTGTCCTATAGCCAAAACAAAGGATTCCAATAGTGAGGGAATTCCTGTTTGTCGCCAGGGTCACCATAACTGGTATCCCTATTGGAATATTCTGTTCTGGTGGAAATTTTGGATTTCATTTCACTTTCATTTGGTGATAGTAGTAAGCAGTCAAATAGAGAGGGAAATCTCCCAAAATGGGACGCAGTAAGTAAAAACCTCACAAGTCTTCTAATTCCTCTCCACTCTATCCAAAACTAAAATAAATAAATAAAAATGTTTGGCTTTAGTTATATTTTAGATTGTAGTGGATCTCTCATTAATCGATCTGGCCCTTAACACCGCAAAAGAAGTCAAAGATACCTTGATTTGGGGGACAACAAATCCTTCTTGCACTATATTCAAGAATGTAATTCAAATGAATGGGCTGCCAATGCAACAAAATAGACCAAAAATTGACCATGTGCCCTTTTTCCTACGCAGCACACCACAATGTACAGTAGTCAGAGGCACATTGGATCCACTGACAACAAATTTCACCACAACGTAGGATGAAGAAATTCCTGGACAGCCACACTTCCAAAAACACACCGCTTTATTGAAGAGTATTAAAAGCAGATCAATACATCACATGAAGACCATTTCACCACAACACGTTAACATATGTAATTTTTTTTAACATGTGCATTCAAACAACGCACTGTACTGGAGAGGTCTGAATGGGAGGGTTATTTTTTTTTCTATCTGTCTCAATGGTGAGAATTTCTTTCACTTTATGTCCCATTAACAGAACCTTAGCTAAAGGAAATCTCTTCAAAGTGCATATAGCGTCATTTTAGACAGTTGTTACTGAAAAAGTGTCCTGTTGGAAGATTTGCACTCTATTCTGTTTTGTTCTGGTGGCAACTCAAACTACAGGCTTCTCCCTTATGTTTAGTCCCAGTGACGGTGGTTACCAGGATTAATAGAGTGAGAGTATCTCCTTACTGTGGACATATACAGTATAGCTCTAAGGACCCATCTGGGGCCATTGGAATTCCTATGCGCGGGCGCACGTATCGTGCACGTTTGCGCGCCTGTGCAGGGAGCACGCGCGTGTGCGTACGCGTATGCGCCGGCAATGGCGCCAAAATGGCCATTTAAGCAGACAGCACCATGCAGCCAGTGCTGTCCGTTCTACAGCATTCCTGTATCCTGTGACCCCCTGCGTTTACTCTGAGAGAACTTCCTGTACCTGTGACCCCGGCTTCCCTTGGACTTTGTTGATCTCTGCCTGCCCTGACTCCCGGCCTGGCTACGACTACTCTTCTGCCTGCTCCCTTGTACCTCCACTGCCCACATGTTGCCGACCTTGCTTGTAACTGATGACACGCCTGCCTGATCCACCTGTACTGCACCGCCAGCCTGTTACCGACCCGGACCGCACCACCATTCTTTTGCCTGCACGAGCGTCATTGGACCCTCACCTACCACCAGTGATCAAGTCCAGCCCTAAGGCCCCCTGTGCTCCAGAACTCCCTGTCTACACTACCAGGGGTTCCCGAACCAGGGCCGTAAGAGAGGTTGTCCCCTGCATAAGTCAGACTCGTCCACCAGGTATGTGACAATAGCAGTAAAAAAACAAACTTTTATTTTAGCTTTGGTTAGATTAGTGAGAGTTAGTATCCCTAACTATGCTACTCAAACCTAAAATAAAAGTTTTGGCTTTAGATGCACTTTAATGTGGCCCTGTCAAGAAGGGTCACTTGCATACCATCTGAAAGAGAAGGGAATATACTTAACTTTCTGGTGGCCAATATTGAGTATAGAAGGCATTCCAATAGCCACACACCATACCAGACCGTACAACAAGCAGGTAATAGCAGCCTCAGCTCGCTCCATCTAGGCCATGCCCCCAACGCATTTTGCCCTGCCCCCAAGATTTAATCATGGTGTGCTGTCTACAGTGTGCTCTGAATCAGAACAGGCCCGTTTCCAAGCACGCACCCTCCAGTGTGATCTGCCGAATAGGACCACAGTAGCCTGAGCAAAGCCCTAAGCTGTTTTTTGATGGCCAATGTCATTGCTTTGCTTCTCCCTGGCCACTGCAAATATTTGACCGATTAGATTGGTCAAATGCCATTTTCCACCACAAACACAGTGGTTCCTCCCACCAGGTCATATGACCTGTAGTGACTTGGACCTGGTGGGAGGAACCACAGTGTACTGTGGAGGAGCAGATATTCAACCAGCCTATAGTGTCGAACACTTGCAGTGGCTGGGGAGCAGTGAAGCGGCAGTGTTTCACGACACAGGGCACTGGAAAAGTAAATATATTGGGTATTTTTACTTTGGCCATATATTAGTAATGCTCATCAAACCAGGTTCTATTTACATGTTCTTAAGCAAGGTATGCACCATAACAAAGCTATACTTTTTTTTTTTTATTAAAAAAAAATATATTTTTTGGTAACTTGAGTCTTATTTTATAGCCTTTCCACCCTTTCATGGCAAATTTCATCATGATCAAAGAATTAATCTCAGATTAATATGATTTTATATAGGAAGAACATTAAAAGCATATACACTGGTCACTTTGCAAATGAAGTTCACTCTGAAAGGGAATTTTGCTCAAAGCTTAGTGAATACAGTGAAGCTTCACTTTGAAAAGAATACCCAATCACATGCAAGGAAAATAAAAACAACTACATTTCTGTCTGTTCAGGATTGGATGATGGAAGTTACTAGACCTTTGCATCATTCACTAAGCTCTGGGGATACTTCCCTTGCAGAGTGCAACTGCACTTGCAAAGTGAACAGTGTATTTGCCTTTAATGCTTTTCCTATAAAATCATTTTAATCTGAGATCAATTCTTTGATCGTGATAAATTTGAAATTTGCCAAAAAAGAGTGGGAAGGTTATAAAATAAGACTTGAGCTCCCAAAAAATATATATTTAACCTAACTGTGAAGCTTAACTCTTAACCTGACCCTAGTTTTGTGGGGAGCACTATAAGCAACTAAACCAGGCACAACTAACTGGATAAAAAGGGATTAGTCATATACATATTCTCTTTTTATGAAAAATATCAAAACAACAGATCCTTCAGGATGGAGCAAAAAGCCTTTCATCCTGCAAAGCACTTTGTCTGACATGGATTTTTACATTAACCACATATTATTTGCCTAATGCTCATCAAACCAGATTCTATTCACATGTTTTTAAGCAAGGTATGCACCATAACAAAGCTATACTTTTTTATCAAAAAATTATTTTTGATAACTCCAGTCTTATTTTATAGCCTCCCCGCCCTTTTTTGTCAAATTACATCATGATTAACACATGCATCTCCAATTAAAATTATTATTTATAAGAACACAGTCTTTTAATCTTTGTCATGGTTTACATCCCAAACTTTTTACTCCCGTACTTCATTCTGTTGCATTTTTTTTTTTTTCGCAGACACCAAACTTTTTTTTTCCAAAAGTGAAAATTCTTGCCATGCCTTGGTCAGATCGCTTACCTATTTGTCTTGTAATAGGTGGTTCAATAATTCATTTTTATCCAGACAAGACACAATTTTTTGAAATACATAACCACCTACTTAAACTATCTACCCATCTCTTTGCCTAGACCCCTTTGGTTGGTCCATAACATTACTCAACAATAAACTAGAAGATGCCCTCTAAAAGGAAAGAAAGACTTATTTGAAAGACCTCTCCTGTCAGTTATCTACTTGGAATTCCAGTCAATTGCATTCTTTGAAGCAAAAAATGAAAGCCACTAAAGTGGAGTTAAAGTTATCAATAAAGGGTAAATGCAAAAAATAAAAAATAAAAAGACCTCAGCTGGAAGGAACAATGCTTTTATTCTTGTGTGAATAAGCTGGGATCAATCTTATTCAACAGCTAAATTATAAGAATACTATGACCCTTATAAAATCATAAAGTCTTTACTTTTCATTTATATCCTAATTACAACACCCACCCTTTCGACCAGACTTCACCAGGTCGCTTTTCTGAATCCCTACCTTTCCTAAAATCTCTAAACTCTAAAGTAACAGTTCCAAATAATAGTTCTAGCTATTAAATCCATGAAATCTTCACAAATGTCAAGCTCAAGAGGCTTTCTGATTGTATTTTACGAGAAATATATTGATATTCTAGCTGCCTGCCTAGTTAATTTGATCATCATCGTAAAATCTAACCCTGCCTTACATGCATTATCTCTTTCTGCAAATATTGCAATTCAACACCTGACATTTTAGAAATCCCAGCTCATTTCTCTATTTTCCTCCTATTGCTGGCTATATAAAAAATGGTTGAGGTTACATCATGGGAGCATCTCTATTAACTGTTGACTTTTGGATATCAGCTCTTGACTAGCCCCACTCCCCAAATGACTACCCAGAGCTGTAAGGGTTGTCCCATTTCCGCAAACCTCTATATTTTCCTGGTTGAGCAATCTAGAGCAATCGAGATGTTAACAATGTCAATTGCAAATGATCCAGATGTCAGCAACATTGAGTTTGTGGAGATTAATTTAAATCAAGTCTATTTCTCACAATATCCTGAAGGCCCTTACTCAATATTTAACCTCCCTCTCCCCACTTCTTTGCATAATAAAAACATATTCAATCACCATGGCCCCACCATTAACCATGGAAAATATTGTGCACTTCTTTGAACAGGGATAAAACCCACCGCTCCACTGATAACCATTATAGCACTGAATTCCACCCTCCACCCACCCTGTTTTGCTCCATGAGAAATGTATTGCATTCTTCAAAACTACTTAATATGTCTTGGTTTGGTTGCTCGGGGTGTACTCACTTTTGTGAGACACTGTATATCATGCCACTGTATCTTTTTTTTAATCCTCCCTTATTCTTGCAGCACTGTTGTGTGTCACATGATCTTTCACTATTCTTTGGCATCCGCATCCTTGGAAGGGGCTTCTATTACTCTGCGGATGTATGCTGTCTACAGCATGAGTCTGTGTCTGCACAGCCCTGATTATAAATATGAAATAACTGTTTTGCAGCTCCCTATAAATCTTTATTGAACATCAAATGTGTATTTTTTGTCCATTAACCGGTTCTCGACCGGCTCGCGTACTTTTACTGCTGCAGAGTGGTAGCCTCCTACAAATCGCCGTCCATAAATGGTGGCTCGCACATGTGCTGTAGCGGGCGGGAGCCGGCGAGCCGCGATTGCCTGGCAGAGAGGAAGAACAGGGAACCGCCAATGTAAACATGGCAGGTGCCCGCTCTTTCAGTGGGCATTTGAAAGATTTACTGATCCCTGTCACTGGGATCAGTTAGATCTCTTATGCCCCTGGTAGCCCAGCTCCCTCACAGTTAGAAAAAGCCTAGGGAACACAGTTAACCCCTAGATCGCACCCTGCAGGTTAACCCCTTCACTGCCAATTACATTTACACAGTAATCAGTAGATATTTAAATTTCTGATCGCTGTATAAATGTCATTGGTCCCAAAAAAGTGTCAAAAATGTCCAACATGTCCGCCCCAATATCGCAGTCTCGATAAAAATTGCAGATCGCCGCCATTACTAGTAAAAAAAAAATGGTAAAAACGCCAGAAATTAATTCTCATGGTTTGTAAACGAGGCAACTTTTGCGCAAACCAATCAATATACGCCAATTGCGATTTTTTTTTAACCAAAAATATGAGGAAGAATATAAATCGGCCCAAACCAATGAATACATTTGTTTTTTTATATTTTGTTTTTGGAATTGTATTTCAGCAAAAAGTAAAAAATATTGTTTTTCTTGCAAAATTGCCGCTCTTTTTTTGTTGATAGCGGTGATCAGAAATGACGCAGAGGTGACCAAATACCACCAAAAGAAAGCTCTATTTGTGGGAAAAAAAAGACACAAATTTTGTTTGGGTACAACATCGCACGACCGCACAATTGTCAGTTAAAGCGATGCAGTGCCGAATCACAAAAAGTGCTCGGGTCCTAATGTGGGAAATCCTTTCGGGGCTGAAGCAGTTAATATGGTGTAGATCAGTGTTTCTCAACCTTTTTTGGTGAAGTACCCCTGCAGGTCTAAAAAAATTTCCTAAGTACCCCTGTCTCGAGAAAGTAATTTATATTGTTTGAGTGTCTTGGTTTTTGTGCCTGTGGTCACACCCAGCAGAGTCTTTAAAAAAAAAAAAAAAAAAAGTAAACATAGATTAGGGTTAAGAATTTACATAAATATATTGCACTGATAGGCGGTATTGATGCTGCATTGATACGAGGCACTAAAGCTGCACTGATGGGCGGCACTGATAGTGGACACTGATAGGCGGCACTCACAGACAGGCTGCACTGATAGGTGGCATTGATAGACAACTGCACTGATACATAAGCGGCACTGAGGCTGCACTGATATGAGGCACTGATAGGGGACACTGATCAGACTGCACTGATAGGGGGCACTGTCCTATGAAAATCTCTTTACTTACCTTTAGATGTGGCAGAATTTTCTCGACGCACGTTCCTTGTCAGCTTCCAACGCCTGTGGTCACGCCCAGCAGAGTCTTTAAAAAAATAAAAATAAATTAGGGTTATCAATTTACAGAAAGAAACGGCATTGATAGAGGGCACTGATGGGGCTGCACTGATTGATGGAGGGCACTGATGAGGCTGCACTGGTAGTTAGGGGGCACTGATGAGGCTGCACCGATAGGTGGCACTGATAGATAGCTGCACTGGTAGTTAGGTGGCACTGAGGTTGCACTGATATGAGGCACTGAGGTGGCACTGATCAGGCTGCACTGATAGGGGGCATTGATAGGCAGCAGGGATAGGGGGCATTGATATGTGTCACTGATCGGAGGCTTTGATGGGTGGCACTGATAGGAGGCTTTGATGGGCGGCACTGATAGGAGGCTTTGATGGGCGGCACTGATAGGAGGCTTTGATGGGCGGCACTGATAGGAGGCTTTGATGGGCGGCACTGATAGGAAGCAGTGATAGGTGGCACTGATAGGAGGCAGTGATAGGTGGCACTGATAGGAGGCATTGATAAGGGACACTCATAAGGGGCACTAATAGGAGGCATTGATAAGGGACACTGATAGGGGGCTCTGACAGACGGCACTGATGGCTGGGCATAGACTTGCCTGTTTTTACGGTCTGCAGTTGGAGGCTGACTTGAGTGGAGATCAGGGAGACCCTGCAGCCATCATCCTCCCACATGGCAAGCACCTCTACACGCGCTGGAGAGGGGGAGGAGCCGGGAGATGTGAGCACATGGAGCTGCTCCTGGTCAGTCACCCCTGGCTGGAGACACTTTGCGCTGTGACTATGGGCTTCGGTGTGTGGACAGGAAGCTGCCGCCGGCATTCTGTTCAATTCACCCCACATGGGCGGACCTCCTCCTAGCAGTACTGTGGCTATGGCAAGTCACTGGGGATGATGTATATAGGTGGGACTTGAGAGCCAGAGCCCTGGGTGTACCCCCTGGCAGTGCTGTATGCACCCCCAAGGGTACGCGTACCACACGTTGAGAAACCCTGGTGTAGATGGAGTTAGAGAAGATAGAGAAGATTAACGCTATCTTTCACTTTGTTCAGACAGCATCTGCATCCAAGGTTTTTTTTTTTTTTTGTTACTTTATATGTATTAGCAATTACATTGTCGTAGATGATGCCAGCTAGTGGCTGCAATGGGGACACAGAGAAGATGGGAGGGACAGCTGAAGGCAGATTCAACCAGCTATATTTCACTCTATGCAAAACATAATCTGGGTTTAATAACAATTTAAGAGCCTATTTGCTTTTAGTAAATCAACCCTATAGTAGTCACCAAAATGTTCCTTTATGTGATTCCCACATAAAATTATTCATCTCCTATACCTACTGTCCATAAATTACATCCAGTGAAGACTGAAACCTCTATTGGAAACAGTCAGTAGCTGGAAAAACACAATGGTCTCTTTTCCAGTGAAAAAGAAATGGTTAAAGGTTTAATGACAAAAGGTCTATTGGACTCCAACACAAAATCTCTGGAACTGGGATCCATGGGCTCTGCATGAGAACTCTACAATGTGACCCTGGGTGCCTAAGGAGCTTGTGCCATAATATGCAAGTATGCATATCATATTTGCACATAGAAAACGAACCTCCTAATTTGCCCTGCTCCATTGCAGACATCTCTGCCTACCAGACTACTGCTGCCATCTTCTCTGCTACTTCTTCTGGCAGCTTTTATTTATCCACTGTCTAGCCATTTACTCCTCATTGTCCAAGGACCCAGCTGAATTCTCGACATCTTACAGATGCAGGGAATGTACACTGCACTTGGGATGCGCTGCAGTCAGTGTAAAATGTTTTAATCATTGCTAGCAGATAAGAAGAGTTAAGAATCTTTTTCAAAGAAAAAAACATACAAAGTCTGCAAAGTGTTGCACTGACAAGTAGGACTTGCTTAACATTTTTCCATCTCACTACACCACATATCAGTGCAATGCAACAGTGTGAACTGCTGCTCCGATTCCCATTGCTTATTTTTTTATAGGTCTTTGCCTTGGCATTGAAAAACATGTGACAACGCATCTGGTGTAAATGGAGTCTTAAACTGACCTCTATAGTTACAATAGAGAAATTCACCCTGAAAATTCATAATACAAGCAGTTCAGTAGTGCAAGTGGGGTCTCTGGACTCTGCTCTCTTCCCTGCACCTGCTCTGTGATTACATTAGAGATAAGAAGGGTGGCAGGCTACCAAGTCATTGCTGGTAGCAGTAGACAAGATAAAGTGAAACAAGGAAGTTTTCACTGATAATTATAAGGATGAATTATTCCACAGTGCCTACAGTCAGGTAGGGCTTGTTGTAAAGACGAACTCTATGCAAATTTAAAAAAAATGCAAATGAATGCATTTTATATAGTCATTAATACATTTGTTTTAAATGTCAGCAGTGTAAGTACTTTAATTTGCTCGGTACAGCAAGACTCGAGTGTGAAAGGAGAAGGAGCACAAAGCTCCAATCAGTTCATGTTCTGACAGGAAGCATGGCAATGGGAGTTGAAAGCAATTCACCCTTCTTTCACTGTACAGTCACAAGGTAGGATTGGGAGGAGACCTGTAAGTGAAAATGAAACTGCAGCAAAGGACATCAGGTACCCTCCGCTGCCACCCAGTACCATGCTGTGTGGTAGAGATGTAAATTTCCGAACTGATTGTACAGAAATACAGAAATCATTTTGGCATGTAAAACAACACTCCTATATGGCATATATGTATTTGATATGATTTTTACCTATAGGTAAGCCTATAATAAGGCTTACCTATGGGTACTGTAAATCTCTCCTAAACGTGCACCGTTAAGGAGATATTTAGAGGCTTGCCACATAAATTTGTTACAAATTGGAAAAGTGTCAAATAGAACTTGGGCATCAAGTGCTCTGCAAGTGTACAACTTACCAGTGAAAATTTGCAGCATGTTAACAAGACTTACAATTCAACACTGTGGACAATTTATGGCAAGTTATCCTTGCTATCTGGGATAGGATGTTGCAAATGAAAGGAGCCACCTTACGAAAGGAAACCTAGGGCAGTGATCATGCATTGGCTTAAACAAGAACATAGGCAGTGATTTAAAGTTGCATATTCAGTAATTAAATTAGGTGAAGAAATTGCGGGAAGGATCATAGCAGTTCTGATTGGACAGCCCAGTCACATGCCAGTGCTGACCAATCAAAACTGCTCTGATCCATTCTGGACAGCATGGTTTTCACACCCCAGGAGGGCTACACAAGGCTGCGTGAACATTAAACTGTATCATTTAAAGAAGTAAAAGCAGTGGGGACTGGGGAGGGAAACTATAGAGGGTTCATCTTTTCAAGTTTTCTGAAAAGGTGAATTAACACTTTAAATGCAGTAACCCAAAGAACCAATCAAACTCCATCTTGGGCTGATCTGATCTTAGTAGATTGCATTTTGTTGTGTTTGCTATGGAGTGCTGCACTTCATCATTTTATTGACCAAACTATACATGTTTTAGTAAGAAAGCACTTTGCATGTTCTTGTTTACTATTTCCTACCAATGTTCTGATATGTGAGGCATTTGCTTTTTGTGGTTGTTTTTAGCGTGTGACATCAGGGAGAGAGCTGAAGGCTGTCTGACCTGGCTCACAAATAGAAGTCCTGACGCAGAAGATTATTACTTGTGTTGCTCCATCTTTAGAGCAGAGAAAGGAATATCGCTGAGCAAATTGTTTCCTTGGTTACTGCTTATAGAGCTGGAATGGTGCAAATCCGTTCCCCTCAAGTTTGTTTTATAAACCAGTGTATGGCTGTTCTGTTGAAATCCAATTTATCTATTACATAAAATACAAGTTTGTAATTTCTCTTTGCATTTTTTTGCAATAAATTTGTTTGTCTTTACAAGTACTCAACTCATGTGGTGTTACCCATAGACATCCACTGAGCTAAGGTGAACTCCAGACAAGCAGCTATCTTCACACATCAAATTAAATTATGGGAACTGTTTTACCTGCCAAAGGATTAAAGGACTTCTATGGTCACAGTACACACTTTCATTTTATAACATCAGTATTGTAATAGTAATACAAATAATAGTTATACTTGACAAGGCAATATAAGCTTTCTTGAAAAATCTCCTTTTAACTCCCTGGCTCTCTTACCTACAGGTTCCGGATATTTAAAGGAATTCTAAAGGCAGGAGTTTTTTTATCTTAATGCATTCTATGCATTAAGATAACAACCTCTGTGTGTAGCAGCCCCCCCCCCCCCCAGCACCTCCCTAATACTTACCTCCATCTATCTCCAGCGATGTTCACAAATGTCTAAGCCATCTGGGACACTCCTCCTGATTGGCTGAAACACAGCAGCTGTACCATTGCCTCCGTGACTGTCAATCAAAATCAGTCAGCCAATTAGGGGAGACAGGGAGCAGGGCTAGGCCGGAGCTCCATGTTTGAATGAATACATGGAGCTCTGACTCGGCTCAGGTGCCCTCCATAGAAAACTGCTGGCTGAAGGGGCACTCAATAGGAGGAGGGGCCAGGAGCTTCAAAGACCAGAGAAGAGGAGTATAACAGTGTTTGTTATTTAAAAAAATAAAATAAAAATGAGACTTTAGAATCACTTTAAGGTCGACATTGGCTTCTGTTGGCATACTTCCGGGCAGGCATTACTCTTTTACTCTTTCTTCCTTGCACCCTGTTTTCTTCCTTTTCTTTTCCTTTATTAGCTTGGTTTACCTTTTTACTTGAGTACATTTTGGGTCCTTTAGCTGGACCTTTATCCCTGAATTAAGGCTTTTGTTTAAGCTCTATATGTGACAAACTACCCCATAGGACATGTAGCTGATATATTTGATATTCTGTCTATTCTCGATGTTCACCTGATAGCTAAATGAGTGCTTAGTGCCATAGTGGTTGCTATATTAGATAAAGTTAATTCTTATATTAATATTATATAGAAAAAAACATGTAATGCTCAAACCTGTGGCCATATAAAGTATATACATACACATTCTCCCAATCTGGGGTTATTCACCATCAAACAAGGGGGTATGCAGAGTATAACCATATATATACAATAGTGTGAGTGCATAAATTAGAAGTATTATATCCCAGCTTATAAAAAATAAAATTGATAACACATCTGCGTGGTATTTTGGATCTAAAAACTACACTGTGTGCAGAATTATTAGGCAAATGAGTATTTTGACCACATCATCCCCTTTATGCATGTTGTCTTACTCCAAGCTGTATAGGCTCGAAAGCCTACTACCAATTAAGGTTGTACGTATTTCCCCTACTACACCAGTTTTATGAGTAAACGGATTATTAAGACGTGTGTCACATCAAAAATCTAGGTTTTATGGTGCGTCTACACAATAGTTAAAATAAAAAATATTCGACCCTATATTATGAAGATTAAATACGTGAGTGTGATAACATATATATACCAATATGAGACGTATGGGGGAACAAACTACCACTTATTGGGGTCTAACCCTCTTACACATACATATATGAAATATACCGGTGTCCAAACTCGTAATGTACAAAAAAAGATATATTATAATTATATTCTTAATT
>BLSH010164691.1:151710-184938 GCA_018402905.1 Glandirana rugosa | reverse complement strand
TACAAGGAGGGAAAACAGTACACCTCTCTGAACAGTGTCTGGGAGGCTGTGGTTGCTGCTGCACGCAATGTTGATGGTGAACAGATTAAAACACTGACAGAATCCATGGATGGCAGGCTTTTGAGTGTCCTTGCAGAGAAAGGTGGCTATATTGGTCACTGATTTGTTTTTGTTTTGTTTTTGAATGTCAGAAATGTATATTTGTGAATTTTGAGATGTTATATTGGTTTCACTGCTGAAAATAAATAATTGAAATGGGTATATATTTGTTTTTTGTTAAGTTGCCTAATAATTATGCACAGTAATAGTCACCTGCACACACAGATATCCTCCTAAAATAGCTACAACTAAAAACAAACTAAAAAATACTTCCAAAAATATTCAGCTTTGATATTAATGAGTTTTTGGAATCATTGAGAACATGGTTGTTGTTCAATAATAAAATTATTCCTCAAAAATACAACTTGCCTAATAATTCTGCACTCCCTGTATATAAACTTAGTTAAAATGTCCAGTGCAAAAAAAATATATTAATCACAAATCAATAATAAAAAGTCCAGTGCCAAAAAAGAAACATAAAGCAATATATTTCCAGTACTCTTTGATCTAATAAAGTGTCCAGTGCAATAAAGTGCTTATTCAATATATTTGTGACACTTCCAGTCCTCCATAATAAGTAACCACCACCTTGTGATAAATATTGCGCTTACCAAAAAACGGTAAAAATCAGAGCCTGTATTGTGCCAATAGTGATCATCCAGCATATGGGACCGCGGAACCACACATCACTTCATAGGAGCCATGATCACCGGACTTCCAATTAGTATGTGAATATGGATTTCATTAGAGACCACACATCACCTTATTTGTTCGAATAAAACTCAGAGGACTTCCACTGGGTCATGCAAACAACAAAGTGTAAAACAACTCAAAAATATTTATTAAAAAAGTAGACAGCTTACATCAAATTTAAAAGAAATAAGCCCATCTGATAGTAACACTTCATGTAACGCAATGACTTGGACAGGGCGTGGGCTGACGCGTTTCATCTTCAAAGACATCTTTGAAGACGAAACGCGTCAGTCCCGCACCCTGTCCAAGTCATTGCGTTACATATAGTGTAGCTGGTGAAGCTCTGCATAGAAATCAGCTTCAAAGTTTGGTTGTCAAAGGTTAATTGAACAAGTTGAAGTTAGAAGGTGATTTGCTACCATGCACAGCTGCACGAGATTTTACATTCTCCAGTTTTAGTAAATCAACCCCACTGTTTATTGTAAAAAAAAGAAGTTAAAAAAAGTATACAAAAAATGTGCCAATACTGCATAGAACACAGTTTCAGCACTATGGAGAGCTCCAGCTGGCACATTCACTGGCCTTCCTATAGCTGCTAAAAACAGTTGCTTTAAAGTATAACTACACGCTATAACATTTTTTAGATTTGGATACAGTGGTGACGGTTTCAAACCACTTTTAGGTTTTCATTGCTGTCTATATTGCTGATTCACTCTCTCTCTAATTGTCCTGATTACCAATGTCACTGGAAATGAAAGTGAGGGTAAATCCAAGTTTTTGAACAGTAATGGAGACGAAATATTAAAATGGGGACACTTGTTCTTGTGATAAACACGAGATTGGATGCTCAAGGTCCCACCCATTAGTAACATATATCATTCCCATAATTAGTAGTAATTCCTCCAAGCGGTGGGAGTACATCGGTAAAATCAGATAAGCAAAAACTGAGTTAAAAAGCCTGACTTAAAAGAGAAGTATGTTTTTTTTGCCCATTCATACTTACCTAGGTGGACAGATGCTGCATCTGTCCCCCGGCGCCTCTGCACTGAGAACCGAGCCATCAAACATCGCCGATGGCTCGATTCTCATAGCTCCCCAAGCAGAGAGCTCCTGACTGTTAATCAGCAGCTCCCCGCTCAGCTCCCCCACGCTCACTGGAGCGCTGGGCTGTGGAGGGGTGGGGAGTAGCCATCTCAGGCTCTCAGCAACTCGCTGAGAGGCTGAGATGGGTATCAGTCCTGGTGGATCCCAACTCTCATTGTCGTGATGATGAGGTGCCTGGACTGATTCCTGTGATGTCAGCAAAGAGCAGCGACTTCAGCCCACTCTCTGCTGAAAATGGGTCACAGGAGTGCAAAACGAATTTCACTCCTGTGATCCGTAGGAGAAGCCCAGCCAAATGAGCTTTGGCTGGACTTCTCCTTTAACTCAACCACCAGCGGAAGAATATGTATAATTATATACCACAACTCACTGGACTATATTAAATTGTCATTTTATTGATTTATCAAATCAGAAGTAACCAAATGCAAACTTGTATAATTAAAATGGTACCAAAACAACAACATACACATCTTAAACATGCATCCACCTCTCTCTCATGATAAACATATACCATGTTATACCCTTATATTTTTTATGCAAAATAACTTGACCCTATATATACAGTATCTCACAAAAGTGAGTACACCCCTCACATTTTTGTGAATATTTTATTATATATTTTCATGTGACAACACTGAAGAAATTACACTTTGCTACAATGTAAAGTAGTGCGTGTACAGCTTGTATAAATATAAATTTGTTGTCCCCTCAGAATAACTCAACACACTGCCATTAAAGTCTAAACCACTGGCAACAAAAGTGAGTACACCCCTAAGGGAAAATGTCCAAATTGTTACAAGGTCTTAGGTGTGAATGGGGAGCAGGTGTGTTAAATTAGGTGTTATCACTCTCACTCTCTCAAACTGGTCACTGAAAGTTCAACATGGCACCTCATGGCAAAGAACTCCATGAGGATCTGAAAAAAAGAATTGTTGCTCTACATAAAGATGGCCTAGGCTATAAGAAGGTTGCCAAGACCCTGAAACTGAGCTGCAGCACGTGGCCAAGACCATTTAGCGGTTTAACAGGACAGGTTCCACTCAGAACAGGGCTCGCCATAGTCAACCAAAGAAGTTGAGTGCACATGCTCAGCATCATATCCAGAGGTTGTCTTTGGGGAATTGACGTATGAGTGCTGCCAGCATTGCTACAGATTTTGAAGGGGTGGGGGGTCAGCCTGTCAGTGCTTAGACCATATGCCGCACACTGCATCAAATTGGAGATCAAATCCCAGAAGGAAGCCTCTTCTAAAAATGCACAAGGAAGCCCGCAAACAGTTTGCTGAAGACAAGCAGACTAAGGACATGGATTACTGGAACCATGTCCTGTGGTCTGATGAGACCAAGAAAAACTGGTTCAGTGGCAGCAACCAGGTGAGGAGTACAAAGACAAGTGTGTCTTGCTTACAGTCAAGCATGGCAGTGGGAGTGTCATGGTCTTTGGGAGCTACAGTTCATTGAGGGAACCATGAATGCCAACATGTACTGTGACATACAGAAGCAGAGCATGATCCCCTCCCTTCCGAGGCTGGGCCGCAGGGTGGTATTCCAACATAATAACGACCCCAAACACACCTCCAAGATGACCACTGCCTTGCTAAAGAAGCTGAGGGTAAAGGTGATGGACTGGCCAAGCATGTCACCGGACCTAAACCCTATTGAGCATCTGTGGGGCATCCTCAAAGGATAGGTGGAGGAGCTCAAGGTCTCTAATATCCACCAGCTCTGTGATATCGTCCTGGAGTAGAAGAGGACTCCAGGGGCAACCTGTGAAGCTCTGGTGAACTCCATGCCCAAGAGGGTTAAGGCAGTGCTGGAAAATAATGGTGGCCACATAAAATATTGAAACTTTGGACCCAATTTGGATATTTTCACTTAGGGGTGTACTCATTTTTGTTGCCAGCGGTTTAGACATTAATGGCTGTGTGTTGAGTTATTTTGAAGGGACAGCAAATTCACACTGTTATACAAGCTGTAGACTCACTACTTTACATTGTAGCAAAGTGTAATTTCTTCAGTGTTGTCACGTGAAAAGATAGAATAAAATATTTACAAAAATGTGAGGGGTGTACTCACTTTTGTGAGATACTGTATGTATGTAAATAGGGTAGGGGCTGGTGATCCCAGGCACAAGTAATAAATAGAACTGGAAATTAATCACAGGTTAGTTCTTATGCATATAGACTCCAGTCCATAGTACCCATCCCAAAATAGTATCATTATCAAAAAAAGCAGTGGAAATTCCAGATACTCCAAGGGATATGGTGAGTGAAAGACAGATCCTTGATTGACTTATACCGGTAAAACCCCCTTATGAGGATCAGGGGATAATGTGGTCCAGAGGAGGGTGAATGTCCACTGACTATATGGGGAAATTTGTTTTCTCTGGCACATGGCCACATCTTATATTGAATCAGACAGAGTATGTGTGGGAACATAAATGTTCCCTCCCTCGCACACCAGTAAAGGTTCCAGGTTGCACATAAAGCATATTTTGTCACCACCTTGGAAATGAGTCCTCAAGGCCTTAGGTGTATGTCAAAAGATCAAATTGTCCTGGAGTATTCCATTGGGTGCATGCGTACATATAATACTTATCCAGATGTCTGTGGGAGTATAAGTCCATAGTTGCCATAAAGGAGAGACCCCTTCTTGGGTGTAAACGTCTCAGACCAGAATGGATCACCAAAGCCCAAAAGTAGAGAGGGTAGATGCTAGATAAGCCTGACCAGATTCACCGGGCACAGGTCGGCTGCTTCAGAGGCAAGAAAACATTTTTCTCTGTTCTCTTATATGTATAGACTGTCAATTACCATCCTTACTATCCCAGATCAGTAGTTTTTGTTGGCATAGTTTCACAGCTAGATATTTGAGTGCATAAGACTTGCCACTTTGAACTTTGTGTCGAGATTTGAGGATCATTTTAGCATTAGAATCATTGTGTAATACAACAATTTTCAATCTAATAATTGTTTTCCCTGTGATAAAAAAGGTTAAGGTTATATAAGGTTAGGGGCTTAGTTTAGATAAAGTTTAATTTTGGGTGAGGTTAAAGCTGAACTCTAGACACAAATATTTTAGTTTAAATATATTCCCCATTAGCCACAAAGGATATGCTATATATCTATCCACCTGTGTGCACTGAATTTCTTTGCAAACACAGTTATTACCTTGTAAAAGTAGCAGTTACATCATCACTATGCAGCACGTAGCCTGTGCAGAGAGAGCATCTGATGAAGTCATTGGGTAAAACGTGCTAGGTATGCTAGAGCTGGCTTTGTAACTGTTTTTTTTTTTGCGTAAAATAATTTGGAGTAACAGCATGCACAGGGATATTACTGTTATTACAGGTTCTTACCTACAGAACTGGTGATCCTTTATAGGTCTCCAGAAAAGTGAGTATGCTATTTGCAGTGAGTGCTGAATCTGATGGGTATTTTTGTGTATGTTGTAATTGAAATCTTGACTGTTGGGGTAATATCGGTGAAGCATAAAAAAATAGAGCTCTATTACAACCATCTGAACACTGTTGAATAAATATGCCAATGCGTTTCAATATCTCAAAGGAAATATCCTTATAATGTATATCAGTTGTAAAATGTTGGGGTTCATTTACTAAAGGAAGAGGGGCTGTGCACATTGCAAAGCAAGTGTTCACTTTGTAATGCAAATGAATAGTCTTTTCTCATTTTCTAATCCCATGTTTTTTTTTACTTTGTGCATGTGTCAATTACTTTTGTATATAGTTATTTTTATTGATGAGATTTTTTACATCAATTTTCTTGGAAAATCTGTGCATGCAATAATAAAAACTTCCGAAGCCCATGCTAGATCATGTGATACCTAAATACTATATGTATAAATAGAGTCTGCATATAGATGCTCATAGAAACAAGTATTCAAAGTGCAGTATGGACGTGCAATCATAAAGAATTGATACAAAACAAATTGTCTGGTTGGCGGTTATAGGCCACTGCCCATATGTACAGGGAAGTTAGTACCCACTAAGGTCACAGAGGCACTTACCTTTCTATGACCTTTGGTGTTCATCTGTACTGCTGTCTGTAATTAATTACATGCATGAGTAATTATTTGTGCTGACAACAGGCATGATTGGTGACCTGATGTGATTATATGGCTCTGTAATCCACTGACGTGTTCTCTCCACTCTCAGATAATGTTATTAGTAGTAAACTGAGATGCCATAGTACTGCTACATAGTCTGTTAATGAAAATAAAATGTTGCATTAACTTTGAATTACATAAAAGGTGGAGAGTTCATTGGCTATGTGGGTTAATGTATGTACAGTATATTGTAAAGATAAGCTTTTAAATAATGTCTGGTAAGCATAAGTTGTTTTAATCAAACAATACAAAAGAATAGAAAAGGAGTAAGTATGTTTAATTTATTAAAGTTTTCACATAGACAGACAGACATTGAGATTTAAGACTGTTCTCATTTACATGGATCCGCTGCATTGGTTTGGCCAACAAGTGAAATACTCATTCCCATCTCCTCAACAAAGAACATTACAAAAATGTAAGACATTTTTATTTTTCTTTGAAAAATACTAAAACAGTCTTTTTGCCACATATTTGACCCATAATTTATAAATGGTAGTAGGAAAAGGGTATTTCATGGTCCAACTAATATTTTACAACTGCTCTATGGAGGTAGATTACCAGTTACTTATCGGTCACAATAGGGAACCATTCAGAAATACCATTACATTTCTATCTGGATTCGTTGTCCACTTTGGGTAGTCCTAGGTTATCTGCTGTAGCTGTTCATACACATAAAGTGTCTACCATACCAAATAGGTAGACAGCATAGTAAGGCTATGTGTATGTAGGCATTTTTTCAAGTACTTATGTGTAGAGAGCTTGCAAATGTTCAGTATGTGCTTCCAGTAGGTAAAGCAAAAGTCTCTTAACACTTTTGGGTTCTTCATTATTTATGACCCTTGTTTGACTGCTGCAGGGCATTATATCTTTGCCTCTCCCTTATTCAGTACCCTTAGGCTTCTCTTGAATCCTATACACTAGCCCGGTCTCCTATACTTTGATCTCAGAACCTTTCCCTGTATCCTGTGTACCTGTATCCAGTCTATTCAGCGAGCCTTGTATGTCGTATTATCCTGTTTTGTTGGGTATCCTTTGCGCAGTTCGGTCTTTCACCTTACCTTGTCATCTTTGCTTGCTGTGCCATTATCACTTGTACATAGATAATTTCACAATAATCTCATTGACTCTTAGTTCTGTGTTTGAGTTCCCTTAGCGCGGTTGCTAGTCTGGTCACATCTCCCGAACGAGAATTCCTGTGAAGGAATGGTGACATTGTGCTGCACAGCAATAGCTTGACCTCAGCAATTGCAACACAAGCAGGAAAGCAGAATCACATAAGGATTTATTGAATTTAGTGTGGAGACCACCTCAAATGTAAGAAATCTACTTGAAAATAATGTCATTTGCCAAGTTTTTGCAATAAAGAAGATTTATTTTTAAATAATGAACATATGCTGAAGGTTATTCATTTGAATAACCTTTGGTATAGCACAGCCATTGACTAAGGTGAACAGATTTTACTTTAGTATATGTACTTATAGCTATCATAGCTTACATTTAGAAAAGCTCTACCCACAGAAAAGTCGCTTGGTAGCTTGGGTTTTCTGTTCTTCTGCCTCAACTCTGAGAACTACCTCAACCCCTTTGACACACCAGCAAATATATATTGCACTGCTACTGTGAGCACAAATATAGATATCCTGCACACAACTAAGGTTCAGCATCAAAAAGCAAACTTTAGACTGGTTAGTGGTAATTGAACCCAATACATTGCCACTTGCATAAATGAGTAGGTAAAGAATTAGATCAATGACCATTTACTAGACAATATGATCACTAGGCTATAGAACCATAGAATGGAGCTCTGTGTAGCTAATTAGAGTAAACCTAGCAATCCACAAAATCAGCAATAAGTAATGGCACTTAAAAAACAGTAACAGCAATGATACTCAATACTGCGATAACTTCTTTGTAGGCTATAACCACTTTAGAGTGCCCTCTTTATATGAATGTCAGCGATGAAATTTATGAATCCCTAAAGAGGTACCTCTTACTATGAACAATAGGCAAAGTTCTTGTGCAGTATCTCTCTGAGTGAGCAGTTTTTAGCCCTAGTTCTTCAGCCAGCTAGTATTGGGGCCCAGTCTTTATGGTGGTACACATGAGTATAGTTCCAGAAAAAATATCACACGTCTTATGCAGTAAAAAAAATATTACTATGTAAATGATCAGTGCCTATGTGCTCAGTCTTTGCTAGTAGCAACAGGTTATTATCAGCCTTGTCCTCTCACTATTCCCAGTGCTACAGCAACAGGGATCCCGCAGTTCAGATGTCAGCTCACCTCTAGATCTGCCTGGAATAACTCTGGTCCTCAGCACACAGCTGCAGGCTTGTAGCAGGTTGATGTGCACACAAGAGCAGTGATGTACACGCCTCAGTCTCCTTACAGCAAAGAGGAATTCTGGTTTTGAAAATACAGCTTTCTCTCTCTCTTTATAAACAACTTGTATTGGCAATTGTAGTACAATAGACCATTAACTGCCATAGCAAAGTTTCTTTCGCAGACTTTATATCCCATGACTCAATGCTGCCAACCATGAGATCTCTTGAGCTCTTTCTTTTTGTCAGCATCAGCATGGTGGATGGAGGCAAGGTAGTGTTAACCCATTCAGCTGAAGTCCATTGGGAGGAGAGAACACAGCAGCACACTGTACAAAATCTCTCTCTGTCTCTAGCCAAACACCTGGCTACACCCCCTTTTTATGTGTTTGTTCTGATAGTTGACAAGCAGTGTTAAAAGAGGAGCTGCTATATCACTGTTTTGGTGGATCTACAGCATATACACCAGGAGTGGGTGAGATCCCTGGTGATGTTGGGGTTATATTGAGTTTCACTGAGAATTTCATTGCATTGTCCTAGTTTTTCAGAACACATAGTGATTCTTTCTAAAAGGAACCCAGGAAGGAGGCTAGATTCAGGTAAAGACAGCCACACACTGTTGTAACAATGTTCTGCATAAGACCCCATTCACACCTGAGCATTTTGTAGCTTGAATATGATTGAAGCCTGAAGCTACAAAACGCTGGAGGGGAAAAAAATCAATGATTTTCTATGGAAATGGTTCACATCTCCACTCAAAAACGCCTGAAGCTCAAACTACTCCCGGAGGTATTTTTGTCACGCGAATCGGGCATATTTGCACGTTTCTGGAACATTTGTATTGCCATAGATATCAATGGAAAAGTGTCAATTGCGCATATTAGCGCGACTTACGCTTCTTTGGGCGTTTGCAAACGTGCAAATACGCGCGACAAAACGCGTGACAAAAAGCTTAAAAACCACCCAAAATCGCTATGCTCAGGTGTGAATGCAGTCTTAGTGCATGGGGCTGAACCAGCTTTCCTTTTCTACTTGAAAAGACGTGTTGGCTTGATGAAATACTGTCAATACATTGTCAAGCTTAGGATGGAAAGCAAACTTTTATAAATAGTGAAGTATTATAAGTACTATTATTGAAAAAGCTCTCCCTGCACTAAAGCAGACCCTTCTCATTTCATTATCTGGTCCTGGTTAATGTCTCCATACATAAAAATGCAACATATGGTTGCTGCTACTCTGGACTTGATTTGTCTTCCTAAACCTGATTTCATTACCTAGCACATCCTTTCTGAACCAGATTTCCATGAAATTTTAGAGTTTCTCCAGAGATGGAGAGATCCTTGAGCAATGAGCATTTTTTTTACTCTAAGATAAGTAGCCAGTAACACCAAAAATAATTTTGTAGCTACTAGTGAGGGGGGCACTTTTTCCAATGACCATCAGTAAAATGGGAGCCCTTTTTATACTGGTAACCAGTGCAAGGGGGCCCTTCTCCCACTAACCCCCAGCCAAAGAAGCCCTTCTTTCACTTATGGCATGTGCAAAGGAGCACTACATTAACCACCAGTATAAGGGGCACATCTTGACTGACTATCAATATAAACTTTCTCCACTGACCTCAACTGTGAGGAAACACACTTTTCTCTGCCTCTGTCTCTTTTATCTGGACATTATTGATATTATTTGTTTTAATCTGTTATAATTACTGGAAATCATTTTGTCTTATAGAGCAACCCAGGGTGTCAAGTACACTTAGTATGTCTTATTGCCTTGCTTATAATTTATTCTTTATTCTTTGATATAGTATTTATTCGTAGGGGTTCCCTGAGGCATTAATGTTATTTCAGGGGTTCCTCCGTGTTAGGAAAGATTGAGAAAGGCTAACCAATACTTTCGACTGACCATCAATGTAAACTTTCTTCACTGACTGCAAATGTAAGAGACTACTCTTACTACTTACTTACTACTACTAAGTAAGACTACAATTTTTGCTGCTTGTGTTTCTTTTCTGGCCATTATCATTATTATTTATTTTATTTTATTATAATTACTTGACATCATTTTGTCTTATAAAGCATCCCTGGATGTCAAGTACACTTAGTATGCTACATTCCCTCTGTCAGGACCTGGATCACCTGCTGGTGGCACTGTGCTTCCTAGAGTGAAAGATGGTAGTTTTGGTGTCCACCAGCAGGTGTCTCCCAGCAGCCAGGAGATCCATGTAATCAGTTTTTGCCTGATGCTGACTGCTTGGAGGGTATTTAGGTCCTTCCCTACTAGTGCCTCTCGCTCCAGTGTTTTGCTGCTACCAGATTCTGTTTGCCATTGATCTTGATCTTGCTTCTGTCCTGTACCCTGTACTCTGCTACCTTATACCTGCTCTCCCTTGTTCCTGAATCTCAGTTCTGGTTCCCTCTTCCCATCTGCTCTCTGTACCTCCAGTTTTCCCCTGCTTTTCTGTTTTCCCCATATTTGTATATACTGTAATGTATATAGATAGTTGTTAGTTAGGCTTTCTGAGTGTTAGGTTGATTAGTTCAGTCCATTTATATGTATATGCTTGCTGTGTGCTGGTGTTTGGATGGATTTTGTTGCATAGTAAATAAATCTTGCTTAAAGCATACACAGTCGGGTCCCAGTTTCCTGAGTGTAGCCATGCAGATCTAGCCATCCCTGCTGCTAATTCCTGACTCCTTCTTTTTTCATTTCTTCTTTATTCTTTGATATAGTATTTATTAGTAGAGATTCCCTGACATCTTAAAGTAATTTTCAGGATTCCTTTATGTCAAAAAGGTTGACAGAGGCTAAGATAGAGGGTCAGTGACTCACTAGTTAATAAGGTAAGAAGCCCCAGAGCATGCAGTTCTAGTAGCCAAGTAAACTTTAACCCTAAATGCTTATAATCTTTCCAGCATGTAATCCCTACTATCGCCTTAATCTTAACATATTTCCAGCACTTAAAGCGGTTTTAACCCTAAAAAGAAAAAAAAATCCTATTCTTTTAAAGCATGTTAAACGGCATAGTGCTTGTGCAGTGTTATCTGTCCCTTTCTATGCTGTAAAATACCTGGTTGATCCTGCCTGTTCCTGTGCCCTCATGTGTGTGCTGACCGCGGTAATGTGGTACAAGGTGATGTGTTCCCTTCTTCCTCTCCCACCTTGCCTGTCAAATATGTCTGTAAAGTTAACGATTACAGTTACTGGCAGCCCCTCTTTAACAACAAGATATACTATGCAGTGTTTTTGTTTTTTTTAAATCATGCAGTTAAAAACCTCTTTCACATCGCCGGTGTGCGGTCACATGACAGAGTCAGAGGAGAATCTCAGACCCTGCTGCTGTAGTCCTCAGATTGGGAAAGGAGAGCCACGTGACCGCACACCGACAAAGTAAAAGAAGGTATTTAGCTGCATGATTTAGAAAAAAAAAAAAGGCACTGCAGTATATCTTGTCTTATTGTAATCACTAGCTTAACAACCACTTTAACCCCTAAACTGATAAATGAAACTATTTTTTAATGCTTAATCCCTTCAACATTTAACTTTTGCCTTAATTCTTAATCGCTACTCCCCAACACCTTCAACATATATATCACTTAAAGTGATTGTAAAGTCTCATTTTTAAAAAAAAACGTTTAAAAAACAAAAAAACAAACATGTTATACTTACCTCCTCTGTGCAGTTGGTTTTGCACAGAGCAGCCCGGATCTTCCTCTTCCCGGGTCCTTCTTTGCTGCTCCTGGCTCCTCCCTCCTATCAAGTGCCCCCACAGCACACAGCTTTCTATGGGGGCATCCGAGCCAAGTCGGAGCTCCATGTATCCATTCAGACACGGAGCCCCGACCCCTCTCTCCCCTGATTGGCTGACTGTCTTTGAATGACAGCGGCGGGAGCCAATGATGCTGCTGCTGTGTCTCAGCCAATCAGGAGGAGTGTCCCGGACGGCTTAGACATCCATGGACATTGCTAGAGAGAGAAGGGGCTATGGGTAAGTCATTAAGGGGTGCTGGGGGGCTGCTACACACAGAAGGTTTTTTTTTTATCTTAATGCATAAAATGCATTAAGATAAAAAACCCTCTGTCTTTACAACTCCTTTAAAACGGTAGTAAACCATAGCATTAAAAGAAAAAGCATATAGTATGCATCGCATACTAATGTATTATAAAATACTTACCTTAGAACGAAGCCCTCCAGCAGTGTGCTGTCGTGGCTGAAAGAGCTTCCATCTTCACTCAGTCTTCCTTCCAGGTTCACAGAATCTGGCAGCTTGAATGGCCGAGCCGTGATCATGTCACTCCCACACATGCGTGCAGGAGTTACGTGCATGGCATAGCGCTCTGAAGGAATGGCACAGGTATGCCATTCCTTCAGAGCGCATGCGCCGGTGATAATACCAGTTGCAAAAAGAGCAAACCAATATCCCCCAAATGGTGCATGTTTAGGAGATATTCATTTCACCTACAGGTAAGCATTATTATAAGCTTACTTGTAGGTAAAAATCACAAAGCGGACTTTACTACCACTTTAATGCTTATGTTATCATCAGCTAAAGGGTCCCGTACCACAAGCCCAATCTTTACTCGATCTTCCCATTTCTTGGTCACTGACCATAATATGATATATAGTAGTTTGTTTTCAAGAGATTTGGCTTTTTTTTTTTTTGCACACTTCTAAGCTTAAGGATACAGAATTCTATGCTGTGAGCACTATGGACTGCAATGCAGCATGAAAAAATGAGAACCCTTATGTGAATAACCCCATAGGCTATGTTAACACTGCAATGGATAAGAGTCTGCATGTGTGCTGCATCACACATAAGGGTTCCCAGTTCAGCAGATTACCTGGGCTTGATGGGTGCAATACAACAATAAGTGAATGAAGAAGTACTAAGCAGGTAGCTTGTGCTCCCTGTATGCCTCTCAAGGTTTAATTTCCATTTGATAGGCATACACCTTTAATGCTGCATTTTATGCAGCAAGGCAGTCCCATATTATAAAATAGTATATTTCACCATATTTAGAAATAAGCTAAAATAATATTGAACAGAAACACGTTAATCAGTTTTATGATAAAAAAGAAGACGACAAAGCCCTGAGTAATTATAGCAATGCACCAATAATTGAAAGAGCTTTATTTCATTATACAATCCTAAATGTCAGTGTAACATTTGGAAACACGTACCATCCAGAAGTATTAAAAAAAAGTCTACATTCCAATTAAGTATTTTTCACAGTAAAATATGAACATCACTGTGTACTGTATGTTGATAGCTTGTTATTTTCTATCTGACAATAAAGTGCGTCCTTGCTGGAAAGTCAGCAAAAGTGAAAAGAGACACAGCCGAGAGATTAAAGTGCTACTACCGGAGTGAACTGCACATGAACTGGCATCATTGTGAGAAAAGATAACTACACGTTACTCTGGTTAAAAAAAATAGACACGTCTCTCCAGATAAATAAGGATAAAAAAATAAATGAATAAACATCCATCGGTGATTCAGAGGAAGGCATTCCACATTTTCACAGCTCTTTAGTGAATATCCCTTTTGAAATGCTCCTCCGCAATCATAAAATGTGTCCTCGTGTCTTTCACAACAGCTTTAAGAGACTCTGACACCAACTTAAAAAATGCAGGTAAAAGCACAGAAGATCAAGTATTTTACTTGCTTGCTTGTAATGTTTTCTTTCTTTAAATGATTCTTTATTTACTTGCAATGTGCCTTTGAGCTTGCTAGGAAAAACAGTATAGTCATTAGTCAATTCCCTAGCACACCCCCTACTTACTTGCACATCATAACCCTCTCTTCAACTGGGAGTGTCTAATTCATCTCTGTGCTGGCCCAACTCCTCTGCCCCTCCTTTCACCTCCATACATTACCTTTTATGTAGCTTTCAGGGGAGGAGCAAAGGGGAATCCTATAACATGTAACTGAGTATCAGCTCTGAGAGTGCTGGGACATCACATCCAAGATAGCGGCACCCGCAGTAGCAGTGTAGCCCAGGCCCCGAACTCTGAAAAGCCAATGACACCCTTCAGGGCCAGGGAGAGCTGACATCCATCCTCACAGAGTGGGTCACTAGGCATAGTGGGTGCAGGTTGGTAGAATGAGTTGGGCGCCAGACACTTTGACGATGCAGACAAAAGAGATTTATTTTTCTCTTTGAGAACTGGGGAGAGAGGGTTAAGGTCAGGACACCCCTTAGGTGGGTGCAATAGCACTTAGCAGACTCTCTGAATAAAGTTCTTAAAGTGGTAGTAAACCCTCCTATCATTTTCAGCCAAGGAAGCTGCCATCTTTGCCTCTGTTTAATCTACAACTGCCATGATGCTGCACATGTGATCAGCTATGACACCAGCCATTGGATGGTTTTACAGTTTTGTTTAGAGCACAACCAATGGGAGCGTTACATTTCCGGCACGTGCCGGAAATGTGACTGGTTTTTAACCTGTTAAATGCATGGGTTTACTAACGCTTTAAGGTAGCTATAAAGTCCCACAGACCTTCCAATTGAACTTGCCTGACTAGAACTTTTTCCTTAAGCATTGAACTTGTACTCTGGATTTCAACACAGATTGATGCACATACCAAGCTTGGTATCCCCGTTGTGCAGATCTGGTCTCCGTCTCACAGCCTCCCGCTGTAGCTTCACGAGATTACACTTACAGTCTCCCAACAAGACTTCTGGGACTCTCACTGCCACTTGGTCCCTAGTGCTTCACACAGCCAACCGCTGTACTTTTCCTATGAATTATTATGTGCAATGCTCTGCTGCAGTTTCCTATGAATTACTATGTGCAACGCTCTGCTACAGTTTCCTATGAATTACTATGTGCAATGCTCTGCTGCAATTTCCTAAGAATTACTATGTGCAATGCTCTGCTGGAGTTTCCTATGAATTACTATGTGCAATGCTCTGCTGGAGTTTCTTATGAATTACTATGTGCAATGCTCTGCTGGAATTTCCTATGATTTACTATGTGCAATGCTCTGCTGCAGTTTCCTATGAATTACTATGTGCAATGCTCTGCTACAGTTTCCTATGACTTACTATGTGCAATGCTCTGCTGCAGTTTTCTATGAATTACTATGTGCAATGCTCTGCTGCAGTTTCCTATGAATTGCTATGTGCAATGCTCTGCTGCAGTTTCCTATGAATTACTATGTGCAATGCTCTGCTGCAGTTTCCTATGACTTACTATGTGTAATGCTCTGCTGCAGTTTCCTATGAATTACTATGTGCAATGCTCTGCTGCAGTTTCCTACGAATTACTATGTGCAATGCTCTGCTGCAGTTTCCTAAGAATTATTATGTGCACTGCTCTGCTGCAGCTTCCTATGAATTACTATGTGAAATGCTCTGCTGGAGTTTCCTATGAATTACTATGTGCAATGCTCTGCTGCAGTTTCCTATGAATTACTATGTGCAATGCTCTGCTGCAGTTTCCTACGAATTACTATGTGCAATGCCCTGCTGCAGTTTCCTAAGAATTATTATGTGCACTGCTCTGCTGCAGTTTCCTATGTATTACTATGTGCAATGCTCTGCTGCAGCTTCCTATGAATTACTATGTGCAATGCTCTGCTGCAGTTTCCTATGAATTACTATGTGCAATGCTCTGCTGCAGTTTCCTATGAATTACTATGTGCAATGCTCTGCTGGAATTTCCTATGAATTACTATGTGCAATGCTCTGCTGCAGTTTCCTATTAATTACTATGTGCAATGCTCTACTACAGTTTCCTATGACTTACTATGTGCAATGCTCTGCTGCAGTTTCCTATGACTTACTATGTGCAATGCTCTGCTGGAGTTTCCTATGAATTACTATGTGCAATGCTCTGCTGCAGTTTCCTATGAATTACTATGTGCAATTCTCTGCATGGAGTTTCCTATGAATTACCATGTGCAATATTCTGCATGGAGTTTGGGACCCTGTATACCCTATCTGGGACCATGTATACGCTATCTGGGACCCTGTATACCCTATCTGGGACCATGTATACCCTATCTGGGACCCTGTTTACCCTACCTGGGACTCTGTATACCATATATTGGACCCCATATACCCTATCTGGGACCATGTATACCCTATCTGGGATCCTGTATCCCTATCTGGGACCCTGTATACCCTATCTGGGGCTCTGTATACTGCTATATGGTGACTCTGTATACTCCTAACTGGTGATGCTATACACCACTATCTGGTGATGCTGGGCTGTATACTCCTGACAAAAGGGGTGGAAACTATAAGGGGTGGGTGGGGCTTATGAGAAGTGGGAGGGGTCAAAAAGGAAGGGCGGGGTCTGGCACCCCCTCATCCTAAAATTTCACCAGCCGCCACTGCTTTGGGGCCCAAGAAAACCCCACCTATTGGGTGGAGCAGCCTACCATTTATTTTCCAAGTTCATGTACACCTTATCATGCCAATGTCATCAGCAGCAGTGCCACCCAATGGCAAAGGGGAGAGGTGCATCAACTCAGAGTTAAGGAAAAGAATCAGGAGATCCCCTAACAATTGGCCAGGTCAATTACCACCCAGCAAATAAATTTGAAAGCACCCCTGTTCAAAACCAGGGTGCTACAACAGTATCAGGGTTTTTGAATGTATACAAAGAGCAGGCTTTTACAGGTAAAAAGTATGAATAAAAACACTGCTGCACTATGGCCAAATGACAGCTACAGCACAGTTGTACATTTCCGGGAGGGCGTGATATAATGTCCTCCCACGTTCGTGCTTCTCGCGCGCCCCCTGTGGTGTGCATCCGCAGGCATCTGTGATCAATGTGTCCTTGAGACACAGCTGATCACAGATCATGGTAAAGAGCCAATCACAGCGGCTCTTTACCAAGTGATCAGCTGTTCTCGACATTCCTCTCCTCGCGCTGACAACGCGTGAGGAGAAGAGAGTGGATAACCGGCAAATCCACATAGGGAACACCTACACTGATAATCACGGCACTGATCATCAGTGTCCTCATTGTCAGTGCAGCCCCAACAGTGCCCACCAGTGCTGCCAATCAGTGCCCACCAGTGCTGCCAACCAGTGCTAAACAGTGCCCAGACCACCAGCCACTAATACCAGAAGAGGACCTCCAGAGATCAAGTGGCACCAGATTCTTATTTCTTTGAAAAATAACTGTTTCAATAGGTACATGGTGAAATGGTCCCCTTTATTGCCTGGAGTTTTGAACAGTGATGGGCGAGTCTGATCTGCCAGCCCATAGGAACGTTACAACACAATATGAGTTTTGAAGCCTGGCGGCTATGTATTTATTGTGAGTGTGCACTTTGTATTTTTTTAATAAACAATTGATCTTTCGGTTTTATGCTATGAGATTGCCGTTTGTGTCTTATCTTTGAGCAACTGTGACTGCATACCCCTATTGGCCTAGCGGAGGAAACATACAGGTTGATGGGAGACTTTAATCCCTTAAGTGCTATTTGACCATCTGTAATTACAGGGGTCAACTGGATCCGGTAAAGAGCTGCAGTGTGTGACATCTGGATGGGGTGCACGGTCTCACGAGTTTCATTGCTATTACAGATGACTTCTTAAGTGTTGTCTACTAGAAATTGTGAAGATCACTTGCTATTTCACATTTTCCTGAGGACTATATGTGATACACTTTAATGCTATTTCAGTGGACTTTTCACTGGTACACTATATTACCAAAAGTATTGTGATGCCTGCCTTTACATGCACATGAACTTTAAAGGCATCCCAGTCTTATGCCTCGTACACACGGTGCAACGGTCGTACAACCGCACGTTCAACTTTTGTCCGAAATCGGCTGTTGGCGGTTGTGTCTTGCATACTGACATGATTCAAGTAGTTGTGCAACAAAGCCGAATGTAGTGACGTGTTATGAGCAACTAAAGAGGAAGTTCAGGTGAATGTGATTTGTGAATTAGGAACGCAGGTTTACACGACCAAACTCTTCCAGGCGTTCCTGACTTCTGAGCATGCGTGTTTTGCATGTACAGCATTTGTTTCGCCAACTTCTCTGCACACACGATTCAACAGTTGTACAAAGGCTTGTTGGTCAACAAAAGTTATCTAGTTTGCTCAGCCAACTTCTGTTGTACGACTGTTGAACGTCGGCTGTTTTAATCGTGCATACTAATGGTCGGATTATCTCGCAATAAGATGTTGTAAGACCGTTGTTGTACGACTGTTGCATTGTGTATATAGGCCATTAGTCCTTAGGAACATGTGGGGGTGGGTGAGGAATAGGCAAGTGTATAACCAGGTAAGTCCAATCCAAAGAAAATGCAAACAAACAAAACCTTGTTGCTGACATGAGTGGATTGATGTGGTCCGTAGGGTTCAAAATTGAGTTGGCCCACCCTTTGCAGCTATAACAGCTTCAACTCTTCTGGGAAGGCTGTCCACAAGGTTTAGTAGTGTGTCTATGGGAATGTTTAACCATTCTTTCAGAAGCGCATTTGTAACGTCAGGCAATGATGTTGGATGAGAAGGCCAGGCTTGCAGTCTCTGCTGTAATTCATCCCAAAGGTGTTCTATTGGGTTGAGGTCAGTTCTCTGTGCAGGCCAGTTAAGTTCCTCCACCCCAAACTCGCTCATCCATGTCTTTATGGACCTTGCTTTGTGCACTGGGGCGCAGTCAGCGCAACAGGAAGAGGCCATCCCCAAACTGTTCCCACAAAGTGGGGAGCATGAAATTGTCCAAAATGTCTTGGTATGCCTTAAGATTTCCCTTCACTGGAACTAAGGGGCCAAGCCCAACCCCTGAAAAACAACCCCACACCATAATCCTCTCTCCACCAAATGATTTGGACCAGTGCACACAGCAAAGCCCATAAAGACATGGATGAGGGAGTTTGGGGTGGAGGAACTTGACTGGCCTGCACAGAGTCCTGACCTTGTCCACATCAGTGCCTGACCTCACAAATGCATTTCTGGAAGAATAGTCAAACACTCCCATAGACACACCCCTAAACCTTGTGGACAGCCTCCCCAGAAGAGATGAAGCTGTTAAAGCTGCAAAGGGTGGGCTATTGCCATTAAAGTTCATGTGTGTGTAAAGGCAGGCATGCCTTTTGGTAATATAGTGTATATGGATGTTGTAGTGATTGTTTCATTTACACATATGCTTTTTTTAATATTTTATATAATGAGTTTTTATAGCGCTGCACTTTTTTCCCTAATATGCATTTTGTAGGAACTGTATTCCACTACAGGGCATAGCGACATCTGCAAACACAAAAACATGTAATTTTTTTTTTTTAATGTCTTTTTATTACATTTTCAGTCTATGTCATTTTTAAACCAGTTAAAACATTATTGTCCCAAAACTGAACATTATTATTTTAGAACCAATTGGAACAGAGCTTTTTTTTTTCTCAGAGAATGGGTGCAGATACGTCCCCCTTCCAAGTCACCCTTTGTTTCTGCCCCCTACTCACTTCCAAGCACCCTCCCCTGGTTCCACCCCCTACCCACCTTCCAGTACTGCCCCTTTTAGAGAATACCGAACCAGGTATAATTTTGTGGTGCTAAGTAATTTGTATGGGATTTGTAGTTGAAAAAAAGAAAGGCAGTAAAATAAATCCCTTGCAGCCAACAACAATTGATTCTGCCAGCAACAACAGACCCCCACCAGCAGCAATATACCCCCGGCAATAGTGGATCCACCACAGCAACAACAGACCCCCACCAGCAACAATAGATATCCCAGCAGCCAGCATCAATAGACCCTCCAGCAGCCAGCAACAATAGACCCCCTCCCTCAACAGTAGATCCTCCCCAGCAACAATAGATCCCCCACCAGAAATAATAGACCTCCCCAGCTACATAAAAACACCAACCACAACAGATCCCACCCCCCCCTTCCCTAGTGACCATAGGTTCTCCAGCAGCCAGCAACAATAGACCCCTCCAACATACCCCATCAACCCTTACCATTACATACATTCAGCGCTAGAGCCCCACATTCCTGCTGAAAAAAGCCCCTGATTCAGAGTATAAATAATTGATCTAGCCCAAGTCTAAATATAATATAACACCAAACTCCTCTTTGTCTTAGTTTCTTGGGTTTCCTTAGTTTATTTCTTATGATTGAATACAGTATCTTCTTTACATATTTTGGTCATCAAATGGTCTATTCAAATGTTCTCTACATAGAGAATGTAGAACGTGGGAGCTCTCAACTTTCTACCAGTGCGGCCAATGCAAATCTTCCAAAATTAGTCAGCCTTGGTTTTCTGGGTAAACATATTTTTGTATGATTATGATCTTTTACAGAGAATTGTCCTCGACATTTGGTCCACCATTATTTATGCAAACGTGTGTTTTATACTTCTATGACTTTTCTATCATGCTGGTCAATTTCTAGGACTAATGTAACAGATATTCACTGGACAAAATGAGTTGACTTGATTCTTTAAAGTACTCTTTTTTTTAAAAGTTTCTTCTTTTATGTTATTATTATTCTTTTTTGTTAATTCGAAAGGAAAAAAACACATTTAATATGTATGGCAATCATAAATACTAGAGAAGTATACAAGCTGATCTCCGGTCAGCAGGTGTTATAAATATATGTGTGTCCTTCCCCCTATGGGTTTTAAGGGTTAATGTGTAAAGGATAAAGAAGAGGCAGAAATACTTACCTTATTCCTTGCTCCTGCAGACTTCCTTCCTGCTGGACAACCAGTCCCACAAAGCCATGCTTGATTGGACAGCCACCCCCTTGCTAATATTATCACGTACAATGCAGGACAAGTGGCCCTGTACTGTGCATGAGGAATTCTAAGGCCTTTTAAGAGATCAGAGGAGAGCGATGGCCGTAGGGGGGAGTGACAATAAAGGTAAGTAGTTCCGCTTATTTATTAACCCCTAGATTACAAGAGTGTTTAAACCTTACAACTTGGAAGGGGGAGATACAAATATGGTTACTTTTCGATCAGAGATCATTAGAAGTACATACGTTCTGTTGCACTAAGATTTTCCCACAGTCTGGAAAACCTTGTGCTCTTCCGATTGTTGGTATAAAAAGTAACAAGCGCTTCCAATGGTTGGTATTGCTGTAATTACCATACAGGATAATGCTGCAAAGCCCAATTCTGGTCTGAAAGTGATAAAGTGATGAGATATTTTATGGCATATGAACTGTGATCATTTTCCTGTGTATTATAGGGTCAAAAGGCCAGCATATTATGCGTGAAAACAAATAAGGAAAAAAAAAAAAAAAAAGAATGCTGTGTAGTATGGCAGACAAATTAAAGATCTTCTGATAGTTATTTAGAAAACTAGTAAGTTTGAGCCAATTTTTTTTACAACTTTATGGGTAGAAAAATGCCCCAGTATGCCCATCATACAACAAAATTGTTCTCTGTAATAGATGATAACTTCCTAAGGATATCCAAGCAGCATAAAATCGAATAGCTCCCAAGATCATCATAAACCTTCTCCGACATACTAAAATAGACTTCCAAAAAAACTGCATCTATATTTCTAAAATTAATTTTAGGGTACCTGCAGTGCGCAACAGCTAATTTGTAGACTAATTCATAAAACAACATATAAACAACTGCTTAACATGCAATACATATGGAACATAACAATAAATAAATAAATTCTACTCTCTGAAACCTAAAGTATATCTAAAGCCAAACCTTTTTTTCATTTTGGATAGGGTAGGGGGTAGTTAAAACTGCTATTATATTTGTTGCTTTTTTGCCCATTGGGGAGATTTGACTTCATTTCCTGTCCTATAGAAACTGCAAAAAATAAGAGAGAGGTGCAGAGACACAGTAGAAACTCAGCGCAGCACATAGACAGCTGAAGACTCTTCAGTATGTCTCAACAATCAATGGTGCTAGTTGGCAACACCCTTACCAGCCAGCCAGCAAACTATTTCAACACTGTGCATGAATGCCCAATAGTGGGTAGCATGAATATCTTGGGGGTGCTGGTGAAAGTCACAGCCAAAGAAACTAACATTCAACATCCTGGTCTGCACTGTCACACACAATCAATATAGAAGCGTGCAAGGCCAACAGTGGCACTGTATAAATCCAAAATAAAGAAACAGCCATCACTCCTTGGCGAGGCAGTGTGGCTTTCACATAGATCTGCAAATATATGAAACTAAATCCAGCCACACATGGTTCGAAATTCGGACGATTCAGCAGGGACCAGCTGAGATTTGATATATGTATGGGCAGGCTGATTGTACCCAAATCGATCCATCCAGCCTATCTAATTCTCGTACAATTGCTTCCAGCGGCTATTGCTGCTAGGAGTTATCATTGTGCTCTGCTGGCTGGGAAGGCTTCCCGCGAAACCAAGAATACACAAGTACTGCAAAAGGCATTCCCCCATCAATGCTGACTTTGTTGATGTGGGAACTCGAGCAATTTTCATTCCTTCCGCCCATGGTGGAAGGAAAGAAAATCAAATAATTGATGCGCTGCTTAACACCTCTTTAATTCTGCTAGAAATGTTGTCAGCTGATTTCTTTGCTCTCTGCCTGTGCTGAATTCTTGTCATTAGCATTGTTCCCAGCTATCTCTGTGAACTATAGAACAATTTACCCTTTGTTTTGGATATTAGGAGAGGGGGAGGTTTTCTGTAATCCTAAAGCTGGCCATAGTAAGTTAATTCATTTTTTTAATCACTAGTGCATCACATCGTCATCTCTTTCCAACCACAACGACAAGAAAATTTGAAGGAGCAAGATGGAAAAGTTTTCTCGATCGAACACACTACTAACAGTGTATGTGGGTTTTGTTCAGTAAAGTCCATTCCTTCCAAAATCAAATTTTAAAAGCAAACAAAATCTTTCAAATGACAAATGTCCCGGGAATTGTCCTATGAATTTTAATTTGAAATGCTATCCATATATGGCCTGCTTAACACACTTCCTGTCCTGGAATGACAACGCTGCTCCTTCATAGATACATTATGGTTAGTGATCATTGTCATCTTAGGAGAGGTAGTGTGTTACTAGCAGGAACACCAAGTGAAAACAAAGGGTAAAAAGCCTGAATAAAAAGGGAACAAATGCAGCCACAACTAAGGACTATATATAAATAATAAGTGCAGTGCTAATCAAAATCTTAACCAATATAACATGTAAACACATGTGAATCCACTTTTAATATAACATATAAACCCACTTTAAGTACATATATATTGTGCCTCAACAAACATGTGCATATATTTTATTACAAATGATAGTAAAACAATAGAAAAATATTTAAAAACTTTGTGTCAAATTTTTGGAAAGTCCTGTGAGTCCAAAAAGTAAAACAAGTGAACCAAGTGATGGAACAAAATCTTCTTACCCCACTGTTTAATTGTGACTCTCCAGTCCCCAAAAAATACCACCACAATGTGTCGTGATCACAATCTGCTTACCTCTGCATTGACCCTTTAATTTCAGGAGGTCAAAGCAAGCTTGATTGTAAACTATAGTAAGATGTTACCATACAACTCCACTTCATCCAATCAACATCTAGGGCTCCACACCAATCTCTTCTTAGCAATGTAATATCCCTCAATGGAATAAGATACAATCTGGTGCTCTCCATTTTGACAGATTTGGATTACTAAAAAACAATCAGAAATATTGACATTTTAATAGTGCACATATTGGCATTTAACGACTATTCCAAGCAGCATGATGACGTCAGTTCAATAAGCTCCACCCTTACACGTTGCATCCTTGGAAGGGAATGTCTTCAGAGAGACATATAAGGACTGGAAAGTTGCATTATATAAAATGTAGCCTTAGTTAATATTGAAATATCTCCTAAACCCCAACCCCCTAACGCTAAACCTAACCTTTACCTTAAACCAGCCATAAAAGCTGCAATTGGTAAGGGGCAGGCTTGTGATCTATTACTGCTTTGCTCTGTACTCAGTTTAATTCATCTCATTAGGAAGCAGATGCCAAGCACGATGGCACTGGAATTTCAGGAACCACAGAAAGATTAAGCAGAAGTTTGAAGGACAGAGTAATCCACTAAGAGTTCAGTTTTTAATCACCAAAAGTCTCTTTTAAAGGTCAAATGTCTCCCATTTATTCTCCAATAAGCCAATAACCTTGGGCAGAGAATGTTCATAAAATATCTGTAACCTAAAATTATGAAAACTTGAAATTCTAATAAGTGTAGGTGTTGAGCAAGGGAGGAGCCAAATGGGCAACACGTCCTAAAACGTGAAAATTTACAAAGACAATAGTCAGAACGGAACTCAATTAAGGGTTCCAAGGACTTTTAAGGTGCCCAATAATTTTTAATAATAATTCAAAACAACACATATATGAATAAATGAATAAAAAAATCTAGAGCCATTTTATTAAATACAAATAACAAAGGTTAAATATAAAATCCATATACAAAATCACACAGTAGATGTAATAGGAAAAAAAGGACAGGTCCTACATTGAGTCAGCTATACCCCGCTCAACATGTTTCACCCGTAAGGGCTTCCTCAGGAGACTTTATGGGGCTGACTAAGATAAAGAGGAAAAACATTTAGAAAAATGCATATATATATACAACAATGTAAGCATACAGAGAAATTAATTCATAAAAGGAATCACTTCCCCTCTGCAACCAAATTTCAGTCTAGACATACATTTAGCATATAATAAGATAATGATGGCCAGTAGTTTTAATATATTCCTTCTGTATCTGCCTTTGAGTATATATATAAACATATATATAAGGTTGTAAGAAATGTCTTACCAATTAGTTCAAAGAAAACTACCAATAATGGGGTATCTGTGAACCAGGGACCGAACATAGGACAGGCTGCCAACCCAACAAAGGGGCCATAGAACTGCAGGATAAGTTAAACCTGCATCCTATTGAAAGTGGAAATGGGATGCATGGTAAATGGATTATTCAAAACAGACATGTATCTATATATAATGTCAAAAAGATGTAATCTCTACTTACTCCAATGTGGAAGAGAATAAGTCTAAAAAAGGAAATTGGGCCAATTCGTTTTAAACTTCCGGGAAGATGAACCTCCAAGGTAATGGCAAATTGCAAAAAAGGCGGTACTATGTGTCTCTGTATAAACCACCCGTTATCCCAAGCCAAACAGGGGAAAGGACACCTAGTCCGTCAAAGATGTATAGAAACAGAAGGGAGAACCCTTTTAAATGCCAATCTTCAGTAGTGGCCAATATGTCTCCATCCACTCTGCTGAGAAAGTAGACAGAAAAAAGCCCATCATATATATAGCAACAATACCCAGACAAAATAGATTAAATTAAATGAGCATCCGTGTGAGAGATGTCCACCCCGGCATCTCTCCATGGTATGCTTCAACCGTAGGAATCAATGAGACATCTATAGCCATTAACAACATGGACTTACCCAAGTAGTCCTAGCTGTTTCTTGCCGTGTGTACTGGAGGGGGAGATGGGAACTAATGCCTGTCCCTCTCCTACAGATCCTCCACCAGATTGAAGGTGGCCCCCATCGCTGCTTATATCCTTGTTCCGTCCCGCCAGCGTCTGACGTCACTGGCGGGACACGGACATAGAAGGTCCATCAACTTCCGCTACGGGTACTCTTCCAGAACTTTCCACATTTATGGACCACCTGAAGGCGAATACTTTTAATTTAAAATTCACTATAGAGTGCAGCCAGAGATCCCTCAACTTCCTGGACGTAAATATATATGTCCAGGAGGATGGGACAATTGGCTCCACCCTGTTTCGGAAACCATCGAGTGGCAACACTCTATTGCATGCAACCAGCTCCCACCCTACTGCATTGATCAAAAATATCCCCTATGGTCAGTACCTCAGACTTATGAGGAACTGTAGTAGGGAAGATGATTTTGAAAAAGGGGCCAAAAATTTACAACGGCTATTACAGAGAGGTTATAGCAAGAATTGTTTAAAACGTGCATATAAAAAAGCGAAAACCAAGAAAAGGGAACACTTACTTTGCCCCAAAGACAAAAAACAAAAACTGAAATCGACCGATGTAGTCAAAATAGTTACTAGATTTTCAGGTCAGCACAAGCAAATTAGACATATTTTTGAGAAATACTGGTACTTATTAATGGCAGATAGCTCAGTATCCAAGCATTTAAAAGCCTATCCGGAAATTACATATAAGAGATCACGGTCCGTAAGTGATAAATTGGTGCGCAGCCACTTTCAGTCCAACAAGGGTTAAGTGGGGACTAAATGTGGCACCTATCCATGTAACTCATGTAACTTTTGCAAATTTATTTTTGGATCTACTTCAGTTGTCCTACCCAGTGGTCGAACATTTAAACCTAATTTTAGAGCAGATTGCCAGTCGGTAGGTATCATTTATATTATGTTTTGTAACTGTGGGGCCTTTTACATTGGAAAGACTAAAAGGCCCTTTTTTCATCGCATAAGGGATCATGTGTCCCTGGTAGCAAAGAAACGAATGGAGACCCCTATCAGTCGACACATGGGTTTAATGCACCGTTTTGATAGTTCCATGATGCATTTTTTTGCCCTTGAACACATACCTCCCCATGAGAGAGGTGGCAATCATGACAGGGTTTTACTCCAACATGAGACTCGCTGGATTCAGACCCTGGCAGCCTTGCGCTATCCAGGGTTGAATGATTCCCTATCTTTCAAGCCTTTTCTATAGGTGGGAAACCAGACCCCCTCCCTTGTGTGTTTTTTTTTTTTTCAAAATATATAATTTTATTATCAGTATTTTATATTCTCATTTCTAGGATTTTTTCTCTCTATATATATTTTTTTGTTTATTTGTTTCAATTTAAATTGTACCTTCTTTGAGTACAGAACTATATAAATATATATATTATATTACATATTTAAATCCTATCTTTGGTTCTATTTGATAATTCCTAGTGACCCCTGGACCTGGTCTGCCGGCCCTCTCTTGGGACCATACGGACGGTATGGGCACTTGTATGGGCCTTCTTTCGGGCCAACACTGGGTTCATCTAGAGCCCGTACCTGAATCCATTTGCTCCGCCTCTCAGCCTGATCTGAGGATGGCAGACGGGCTGTGGCTCCTGGCGTTTGGAGGGCCGTTGTCTGGGTGGTTTTTGCCAGTTTTCCCAGACAGGTGGCATTGTACGAGCCTTGTTCCCTTTGCTGGGACGATCCCGCGCAGCATCACTTCTGGCAGACCAACCGCAGGAAGCGGAAGTTGATGGACCTTCTATGTCCGCCCAGATAGAATAGATTAAGTTAAAATCCATGTGAGAGATGTCCACCCCGGCATCTCTCCATGGTATGTTTCAACCGTAGGAATCAATAAGACATCTATAGCCATTAACAACATGGGCTTACCCAAGTAGTCCTAGCTGTTTCTTGCCGTGTGTACCGGAGGAGGAGAAGGGAAACTAATGCCTGTCCTCTCCTACAGATCCTCCACCAGATTGAAGGCGGCCCCCATCGCCGCTTATATCCTCATTCCGTCCCGCCAGCGTCTGACGTCACTGGCGGGACGGAACGAGGATATAAACGGGGATATAAGCGGCAGAAGGAATATATTAAAACTACCGGCCATCATTATCTTATTATATGCTAAATGTATGTCTAGACTGAAATTTGGTTGCAGAGGGGAAGTGATTCCTTTTATGAATTCATTTCTCTGTATGCTTAGATTGTTGTATATATATGCAATTTTCTAAATGTTTTTCCTCTCTATCTTAGTCAGCCCCATAAAGTCTCCTGAGGAAGCCCTTACGGGTGAAACATGTTGAGCGGGGTATAGCTGACTCAATGTAGGACCTGTCCTTTTGGTCCTATTACATCTACTGTATGATTTTGTATATGGATTTTATATTTAACCTTTGTTATTTGTATTTAATAAAATGGCTCTAGATGTTTTTATTCATTCATTCATATATGTGTTGTTTGAATTATTATTAAAAATTATTGGGCACCTTAAAAGTCCTTGGAACCCTTAATTGAGTTCCGTTCTGACTATTGTCTTTGTAAATAGAAATTCTAAGAGTGAAGGAGATGAATATACGGGGGGGTTGCTAAAAATATGTAGTGTGATCTACAATATGTGGAGGTCCCATGATTGGGTGCATGACTATGACAACTACAGATCATGTGGCCCCATGGCAACATCTCTCTATGGCATTTAGAAGTGTCAGCTGTGTAGACACTGATATTACCATAAATAAGTACCCTCAAGAGCAGTTAGCAGGAGTACTGTTAACATAGTCAGTACACTACTAGGAACCAGTATTGTGGATATAAGTTGTCAGGGAAGAGCAATAGTGCAAGGAATTTAAACTGCTCGGTCAGTACTCAGCAGCTTCCAATCTTTTTCAACAAATCAGATCTAAGATCTTAGTGATGTTGTAAATTCTAAGCCCTTCCACCCTCAAGCAAGCAAGAGGTGAAATTGGTGGTTATAGAGCTGAAGTAGCAATAATAACAACCATCAAGATATTTCATATGATTTTATAATTGTTAATGATCCTGCAATGATCCAGGACTCTCTGCTGTCAGTATGCACTGATCAGTGCATGGATCAGCCTCCGATGGATGAACGTTTTCCTGCGTGATCACTTCTGTCAAACAGGGGGGGCCACACACAGATCGAAATTTGTCTGGTCCCTGCTGAACTGGCCAAATTTTGATTACTCTGTACCCAGCATAAGACAACTAAACAAAACAGATCAAACAAAGGGGAACTGCGACTATCCATACTCATGACTCTTCAAGTAAGTCTTGCAGATGGTAGTCTTCACAGTTTACTTGCTTTGACAACCTCCCTAAGTGGCCCTCTTCCACCCCCTAGCAGCTATGTGGACTGCTATGTCTGTAGTTACACCACTAGTGATATTCAGCATGACAGTAACGGTAAACTTAAATCCGGTGCATTTCAATTACACATCACTTAAGCCAGTATACAGAAACTTCGGTTACAACTCTTCTAATATCCGCTCCAGAACTGTTTCTTCTGGTTGCAGTGCAGCTTGGATCCTGGTTTCTGTCACTTGTCTGCCATCTGTGGTCTGCCATCTGTAGACCTTCTGCCTAGTAGCTTGACTGGAACTGTCTGCCATCTATCCCAACCTCTGCCCTTTACTTGGTTAGGACTCCACCATTTAATGATTGTCTATCTACCTCTAATCTGGCATTGGTAGGGTAATTCTAAGGACTACAACCTAAGAGCTTCCATGTAGCCAAATTTTGCAGGGGGTCACTGGGGAGAATGGGCCCTTTTAAGACATTGATCATTGGTAAAAGCCTATGGCCAGACCGCATCCATCATGATGTGCGACACCTACAAAGGATTTAGCACTGGCAGCTAGAAACAACTATATCTAATTTTTGGCAATTTACCAGTCACTATATATTAATTGGACCTCAAATGCATATGCGACGATTACTTCATCTGAAAAAAAAACTAAAATATACATCATTGTATGCATGATTCTTAAATGCAGCTTACCCACCCAGCAATTTTGAGCTGGAAGGGGTTGGTACGTTAAAAAACATTGGGATAGGAAGATATATTTCTCCTATCGTTCACTGACAGACGCAGCTCATCATGACATGTGGGATTTATGCTTGTCCCACTAGGAGTTAACTAGGCAGGGAAAAGTAACAGCTGGCCCCTCCCATGGGGGCCGTCCTCTCTTCCTACATAAACCCCCTCATAGCATAGCTCTTCAGTTTCAATGCCTAGTTTGCAAGGAGTTGACCTGGCTTCCCTTCAGGGGAATTGCGGTCCTGTTTGTGACCATTTTTTATTTAATTTTCTTTTACTTTTATTGTCTTCTATCAAGCATTTGATCTGCTATCAAGAAGCCGGTCGGGGCATAGAGAGTCCATGGGCTCTGTACTTTCCCCGACCTGGCCAACCGATGTGAGCCAGTCCCGACGTATGGGGACCCGCCGCATCGTGCCCGTTCCGTGCGGGCGGCCTGGGGTGACCCCCCCGCGTCCACTCCCGGATGCGATTCGGGAAGGGTGGTTTTCTGGCCTGCAGCATACTGCCCAAGAGGGGGCGGAAGGTCTGCGACTGGGTGGCTACCCACGGCGCTCGTCGGAGTGGTGAGTGAGAGTTCCTGCCTTCCCCCCTTTTTAGGGGTGGAAAGGGGGGCCGACGACCGCAAAACAAAAAAAAAACAAAAAAAATTGTTTTTTCTTGCTGGGTAGCCACTGGTGGGACGCGTGGAGGTCCCGTTCACCCCCCGCACCCCCCTCCCCCCCGCACCACACCGATCGTCTGGGCGTTCATATTGATTTTCGCCGCCATGGGGCGATCGGCCGCCATTATGAGGCGGACCGCCGCCATTTTGCTGTAGCCACAGACATTTTGGGCCTATGAGGCTTTCCCTCTAGCGCTCAGAGTGGCCGTTTGCGGTACTGCACGTTCCCGGAAGGTGTTTTTTGGCCTCTAGTGTTTAACGGCGGCCATTTTGACTGCATGCCTCTGCAAATACACGTATCTGCAGCATTTCCCTTCTCTGTGGAACGGTGGTGATCTGGCGGCGCAGCTCTTCTGACGATCCATCCAGAAACGGGCAGCGGAACAGCAAGTATAGCTGGGCTCCCTGTGGGTGCTGGTGGCGGTGGGTGCAGTCCTCCTGGGTTCCCTGGTGCACTGTGGGGTGTTGGTGTGCGGCAGTGTGGGGGTGCCTCATTCTCCTTAGTCTCCCTGTGTGTCACTAAGAGTTTGTTCTGGGGGAAAGCAATGGCAGATTACACTGCTGAACCTGCTGAGGAAGCACAATCTGCGCAAGGGGCATTTTTGGACCAGCTGCGGGCGGTCTTTAGCGAATTTCTCCCCCGGGCAGAGGTCGCCCAACAGGTCCCCAAGAAACGTCCCCCTCCTCCTCATTATTCATCAGGGGAGGATTCTGAGCCGGAAGTGGCCTCAGGGGTCTCAGGGACCCCAGCGGACCTATCCCATGGGGAACTGGGCCCATCGGACGGCGAGGGGGATCAGGGGGCGGCGGCTGCGCGCGAGAAAGCGTTGGTTGCTACCATTATCACTGGCATTCGCACTAAGCTGCAACTGGATCAGGATGGCGAATCGCGGTCTGCTGCGTATGTGTGTGGGTCCTCTAGGCCCCTTAGGGCCCCCAAGGCTTATCCCTACAATTACTTTTTTGATCATTTTCTTTATCATGAATGGCAGCGTCCACAGTACTCTTCTTCGCTGTCTAAACGGTTCACTGCTCGCTATCCCTTTGAGGAAAGCTTTTTAAAAAAATGGGAATCGCCTGTGTTGGACCCACCGATAGCACGCCTTAGTAAGGCGACGACCATTCCTCTGGAAGGGACTCCTTCTTTTAAGGATCCCGCTGACAGAAAAAAAGAGGCGCTTTTAAAGTTCCTGGTGGCAGGTTCTGCTGTGCGACCGGCCTTGGCGTCCGCCATGGCGGGACAACATTTATCCGAGTGTATGGAAGAGCTCCTGAAGGACCTGGAAGACGGTCGCCTGATGGATGCGACGCAGAAGGCTGAGTTTTTACTCCAAGGGTTCAAGTACCTTTGTGATGAGGCCGTTGATTTACTGCCGATGTTGTCCAGAATAACGATTTTTGCCCTCATACTCAGACGGATACTTTGGTTGCGTTCTTGGTCCAGTGACCACGCTTCCAAAAAAGGACTTGCTGACCTCCCTTTTCAAGGTGGATGTTTATTTGGTCCACGTTTGGATGAGATTATTAAGGACTTCACGGGAGGTAAGAGTACCTTCCTTCCGGAGCCCCGCAGGCATGAGTTTCGCCATAGACAGGGGCCCCCTCCTTCGGGTCAGAAGAAGTTTTTTCAACAACAGGTAAAGGGACCCTCCCCGGTAAGGTTGCTGCAGGGGCCGGAAGACGGCAGTGGCAGCGCAAAACCGAAAAGGCAGAAGACAAGTCCTCCTCAGCCTGATGGGTTGCCCCCACCCGGGTTTCGGGTGGGGGGACGTCTTCTGGGGTTCGCAGACGGTGGCTGGCTCACATTTCCGACCGCTGGGTCCGGGAAGTGGTGTCCACCAGGTACAGGATAGAGTTTATCACTCTGCCCCCAGACAGGTTCTTCCCACCAAATTTAGGGCTCCCACAGGAATGCCGGGAGGCCCTTTTTGGGGCTGTACAAGCGCTCTCAGACCGGGGGTGATCGTGCTAGTGCCCCCAGAAGAGAGGTTTTGAGGGTTCTACTCAAATCTTTTCGTGGTTCCCAAAAAATGGGGGGTTCGGTCGTACTGGACTTGAAGGCCCTGAACCGGTATGTCAGGGCGCGGAAATTCCGGATGGAATCTATCCGCTCGGTCGTGGCCGCCCTTCATCAGGGGGAATTTTTGGCGTCTCTGGACATCGGGGATGCGTACCTCCATGTACCCATTCATCCACGACATCAGTGCTTCCTGCGCTTTGCGGTGGGAGACCTCCATTTTCAATTTGTGGAACTCCCCTTCGGCCTGGCCTCAGCACCTCGAGTTTTCACAAAACTGCTAGCCCCAGTGTTGGCGTTGCTGCGACAGAGAGGCATTGCGGTAGTGGCATACCTGGACGATCTGCTCCTGCGAGCGGAGTCCGCCTCGGCTCTGGAGGAGAATGTGGGAATCACAATGACTTCACTGCTGGACTTCGGCTGGTTACTGAACCTGCAGAAGTGGGCTGTGTCTCCATCCCGTCGCCTGGAGTATCTGGGTCTAATTCTAGACACAGAGCAGGCGAAGGTGTTCTTCCCTCTGGCCAAGTTGCTGTGTCTGCAGTCGGCAGTGCGCACTCTTTTGTCGCACCGTCAGTCTTCATTACGGTTCTGTATGTGGGTGCTGGGGCTCATGGTCTCGTCGTTCGAGGCGATACCATTCGCCCAGAGTCACACTCGTCTCCTTCAGCGAGCGATTCTGGCTCAGTGGGACAGGTCGTTGGACCTTCTGATCCGTCTGAGCTCCCACACCAGGGCGTCTT
>BLSH010164691.1:133967-147455 GCA_018402905.1 Glandirana rugosa | reverse complement strand
ATAATAATAATAATAAATAATAATTGATACATTTTTAAATTACTATGTTGAAATTATAAGAAAAATTAGGGAACAGAAATTCTAAGGAATGGAACGTCTGCAATTTTATCCCTTGAAGGCAGGCATTATTGTGGGCTTGACAAGTGGGCATTTAGATCACCTCCTGCGATACTCTAATTATTACGACACAGGAGCGATATTCAGAAGATGGCATTTTGTTTATGCTTTACATGCGAGGGAAACACATACCAAGCCCTTTATTTGATATTATTGACCAATATACTAAGATGAGGAAGCAGGGGATGCCAATTGCGCTCCACCTGCGTTCCTTAGAGCGGAAATGACGCGTGCCTCTCCCTGCCACCCGACGCAGCGTTTCGTCAACAGCGCGTTGACGTCATCAGGGGTCAGTTGACCCCTGATGATGTCAATGCGTTGTTAACGAAATGCCACATCGGGTGGCAGGGAGAGGCATGCATCATTTCTGCTCTAAGGAACGCAGATGTAGCGCAATTGGCGTCCCCTGCTTCCTCACCCAGCTCACGGGCTGCATTTTAGTTTTTGTTTGTACGTTTAATTTTTCATGGACCTTATGGCAGCCATCCATGTGTTTTAAATACATTACTACAACCACACGATTGGAGCCCCTATTTTCTTCATTCTTCCCGGTCTTCGGTTTGCACCCTTATTCCACACTCCCATTGGGGACACGATATCTGGAGGGATATTGAAGACCTAAAGGCACACATCGGTCAAAATACTCCCACTAAGGCAATTTTGACCTCTGTAATGGGGGTCACTACATTCTGGTAAGTGCGGGGTGTCATCAGTGCCCGGCAGAGGGACTCCACGTAAGACCACCTTTATTTTTCTTCCTTGTTTTGGAAATCCTGTTTGAACTGTCTGAACTGTATTATCAGCAAGTGATCCTGTGGCAGCGTTGTTTTCACATTCACTTTATTCAGCACACAGCACTTTATGGACAATTACCTTTACATATTTATACATGTTTACTTTTGAGCATGGTTCTTTTGATTGTGTAACAAACTATTATGATCACCATGACTAAACTCTGGGGGCGGAGTGAAACACTTTGGGGGGCGTGGCCTGGTCAGAGTTCAAGCTAAGGTTGCCACCCCATTCACTGCAGTAGGATGCCATGGATGTGCGACTTTTAGAGGCCACTCTTCCTTTCTTAAACCATCATGGAGGTTACTCGGCAGTCTTACCATGTTTCCCTTTATTGTTGACAAGCACCGCTATAGGCCACTCACAACTGTCTACATCCCAGTTAGGAAGCCTCCCACCAGCAGGTGTCCAATGCAAAGTATGTAACAATGCTGTACACCAATATGGTAAAATAATAATGGTTAAAAGAGTACTTTTTGTTTCATCAGCATAGGACAGGAACAGTGCACATGTGGAGGAATGAGTTAATAGATCAGAACTTGTTGGGCCCTGTATCTTCGTACACCTCTTTTTCTAATGTTTTGGCTGCTGTTTAGGCTTGCATCAACATTTTTCTTAAAATCTGTCACTCATTTCTCTGTGTGTCCTTACGCAAGCAGAAGTCAATGTTCTGTAGTATCTGTTGTCACATGTTGAGACGCGTTGCTGTGCTGTATCGTACATAAAGAATAAAGCCAAGCACCGCACCCTTTTGGAAGAAAGAGAAGAGTGTTTGAGACAAGGGCACCTCACTAATTTAACCCATTCAAGCTCAGATCAGTATACAGGAATCCACGTTTTCACAGAAAACATGTTTTGAGATGTTCTGATTATGTTTTTGTGCTTTATATGATAGACGTGGGAAGGTCGGCAGTAATGACTTTAATAACCAATGACTCAACACCGCTCATTACCTATAGTCTGTCCCTATTCGATGCAAGATCAAGAGTCTTATTTTCCCCAATTACTTACAATTATGTGTACTTTATTATTTAAATTAGAATATATTTTTGAGTTTAATTATATAGATGTCTATTATAGGCAAAAGATATTAGGCATACCTAACATGCCATATGCCAAAGTGGGGGGATTCATTTTATGGCTAGTACTTGATCGTCATCATCAGCTTCTAATTTATTTTATTAACTTAAAGAGGTTCTAAATCCAGGACATGTTGTCATGAATCTGCAGTAACATTTCATGTCCTATCTGTCTGCTTACCTCTCTGCTTGTGGTCAGCTTAGAGACCATGCACCTCTCACCTGTGTGCTAAGTAATCTTCCCTCAGCAGGGCTCCACCCCAGTCTAATTAGGAACATTATTTAAGACCATGCACTGCAAGCCAGCGCTGCCGATCAATATTGTGTGTTAGGCTTCCTGTGTGTGTGGTTCCTGCTGTGTGCTCTTCATCTGATTCCGTTACCGACTTTGGCTTGTTCTTCGACTATTCCTGTCTGCTTGATACCCCGACCTTTGGTGTGCTCTCCTGCCTGTTCCTGTCTGCTCATTGCCCTGACCCTTGACTATCCTATTGATTATCCCTTGTTGTTCTGCACTGCTGCTTCCTCTCTATCCAACAGTAGTCAGCCATGACCATGAGCTGGGAGACCCTGGGGGCCACAACCTGGAGTAAGTAGCAGCCAAGTCCACCCTCACCATCAGAGTCTCTGGTGAAAATCTGCTGGCTTTTATACTCCGTGCCCATGGGGAAACTTATGCTCTAGCTCTCTGTGTATCTGTGTCAGTGCTCCAGTGGACCTGCTTTCCTGAACCACCCAGAGCTCCATTCGCAGCAGTCAGCTAAGGGTCCACAACCTTAGCGGTGTGCGTCTATCCCAGCGGTGTACATCTGTCACCTGCCTTCAGGCGACCTGACAGTTTGAACGGCCATGGACCCAGCTGATGTGCCGCTACCCGCTAACCCGCTGCCATATCTGTTCCAGTCACACTCACAGCCACAAACCCTTTGCAGTTACCAGCTCTGGGGACTCAAAGGCCTACAGGGGGTTCCTCAGCCAGTGCACCATTCATTTTGAGCTCCAGCCTCAAAACTTCCCATCTGATCGGGCGAAGGTAGTCTATATTATTTCTCTCCTGTCCGGCTAGGCTTTAGCCTGGGCTGCCCCTCTGTGGGAGCAGAGTGACCCAGTGGTTTCTAGTCTGTCTAGTTTCTTGAAACTCTTTCGGAACATCTTTGAGGAACCAGATTGTGTCTCTTCAGCGGCCAGCGCCCTTTTACGCCTCCCTGAAGAGTCTGTTTCTGTGGGACAGTATGCTCTTCATTTTCGGATCCTAACTGCTGAGCTGAATTGTAACAATGCGGCCTTAGTTGCAACCTTTTTACAGGGCCAATTTGACAGAGTGAAGGACGAATTAGTGGGAAGAACCATCCCCGCTGATCTGGACGATGTGATCTCTCTGTGTAACCAGATTGATATTCGCTTTCAGGAGAGGACCCCTTGGTCCCTAGTCAGCCTGAGCTCCCCTCTCTGCTACCCGTGGAGCATCCCCAGCTGAGGAACCTATGCAGCTGGGCCGGACCAGGCTATCTCCCAAGGAATGTGCTAGGCATGTGGGGGCCTGGGCTGGGACTGTGTCTCTACTATGGGGGCAAAGGTCATTTTTTGTGACACTTGTACTTCGTCTTCGTACAGGAAATGCTTGGGTCTAATACATCTGAAAGGTGGGGTATTGGACCCAGAAACATCACCTTCTCGTTTCCTTCTTTTGGTTTTCCTTCATGTTGGCGTTTCATCTCATTCGGTCTTGGCATATCTGGATTCCGGAGCTACTGGCAACTTTATGGACTGGAGAACTGCATCTTCCATGAAACTTACCCTTTTGCCCCTCGCCACTCCATTGATGGTCTCAGCGATCAATGGCACTGTTCTTCCAGGGGGCCCTATCCGCTTCCAGACCTTTCCTGTTAAGATGTCGGTAGGAATACTCCATCAGGAGGAGATATCCTACCTAAGGCCTCAACCCCCATCATATTGGGCCTTCCTTGGTTACAGCTCCATTCCCCACACGTTGACTGGACTTCTGGGCAGATCCTGTTTCTCGTTTTGCCTACTCAAGGTTGCCCCAAGGGAGAGACTTCTTGTTGCCACCACCTCAGTTTCTTCTGCCATTCCCGCTACATATAACAATACCCAGGATGTCTTCTACAAGAAATCAGCTGAAGTGCTTCCTCCTCACAGGTCCTTTGACTGTGCCATTTACTTTGTTCCCAGAGCGACTCTATCCCCTGTCCATTTCAGAGACTCAGGCCATGTCAGAGTTGGATCTTAGGGGTGCATACAATCTGTTTCGGATAAACGAAGGTGACGAAGGTAAAACCGCGTTTAACACTAGAGATGGGCATTATGAATACTTGGCTATGCCCTCTGGGCTATGTAACACCCAAGTTGTGTTCCAAAACTTTGTCAACAAAATCTTCAGGGATCTGCTTTATCAATTTGTTGTCATCTATCTGGATGACATTCTCATCTTTTTGGAAAATCTGCTTGTCTACAGAAACCATGTCCAGGTTGCACTTCAGAGAGTGTAATAATCTGAGAGAGAGAAAATAATCTGTATGCCAAGCTGGAGAAATATTCTTTTGAATGTTCTGAGGTCCTGTTTCTGGGATGCTTTGTCTCCAGTTTGAGTCTTCGTATGGATCCCGAAAAGGTCTCGGCCATTACCAACTGGCCTCATCCTGCCAGCCTCAAGGCCACACAACGATTTCTTGGGTTCACCAATTATTATATGCAATTCATTTAGAATTACTCTTCTATTGCTGCGCCTATTATTGCCTTGACCAAGAAGGGTGCAAATGCCAAGGAGTGGTCCCCTGAAGCTGTCTCTGCGTTTCATGATTTGAAACAATAAGTAAAGCAAGTAAGTGTGTAGCGCTTACCAAACTAAATATGGGCCTCCAAATCACTTATAGCAGAATTCAAATCGAGTATTATAAAAGTATATGACAAGTACTTGTCGTATACTTTTATAATACTTGATTTGAATTCTGCCATAAGTGATTTGGAGACCTATATTTAGTTTGGTAAGCGCTACACACTTACTTGCTTTACTTATTGTTTGAGGTATCTGGGTTTATCCTATCTGTGTTGGCTGCTGCTGTTAGATTTCAGTCATCCTTTTGGTTTGCGCACTAGTCTTTTTATATACTCATGATTTGAAACAAGCCTTTGTTTCTGGACCTCTCTTGAGGAGACCTAATCCTGGGGATCAATTTTTCATTGAAGTGGACGCTTCTTCTACTGGAGTGGGAGCTGTGCTTCTTCAATCCTTGGAGAAAGAACATCAACCTTCTGTGTTCTTCTGCAGAGAAAAATTAAGCTATTGGTGATCGGGAGCTTCTTGCAATTAAATTGGCATTAGAGGAGTGGCGTCATCTCTTGGAGGGTTCCCCTCACTCCATAACAATCTTCACTGATCACAAAAATCTGCAGTACTTACAGAATACTAAAGGACTGAATCCCAGCCAGGCCAGGTGGAGTCTCTTCTTTTCCCGGTTTAATTTCACGATTACGTACAAACCTGGTTCCTGCAACAGTCGGGCTGATGCACTCTCTAGGTCTTTTGACACTCTGGATGAGGAGCTCACCTCTGAACCTGAGCCGATCATTCCGAACTCATGTATTCTTGCCCATTTTACCACCCCGGAGTCAAAAATTCCTCCTGGCAAGACCTTCGTCCCCTCTGAGTTAAGAGCGAAGATCCTTTGTTGGGGATGTGTATCCAAGGTGGCAGCTCATGCTGATTTCTCAGATCTTTCCTGCTCATCAGTCGCCACTACTGGTGGCCTACTCTCTGCCCAGACGTCAAAGACTATGTTAAGGCTTGTCATGTCTGTGCCCAGTTTAAATCCTCCACACAAGCTCCTGCTGGTCTTCTCATGCCCTTGCCCATTCCTTAGGAGCCCTGGTCTCACATTGCCATGGACTTTATTACCGCTCTTTCACGATCTGAGAATAATACGGTAATTTAGGTGGTAACCGTTCGGTTCTCTAAGATGGCCCATTTTGTTCCTCTTCCGGGTCTTCCTTCTCCTCCTGCTTTGGTTCCCATTTTGTTGGAGAAATCTTCCGCCTCCATGGGGTTCATTCCCATATTGTTTTGGACAGGGGGGCTCAATTTACATCTCGTTTTTGGAGAGCCTTTTGCAAATCCCTCAATATTTTCCTGGATTTCTCTTCTTCTTACCACCCTCAATCCAATGGACAGACTGAGAGGTGACCTGACACATGTTTTATCTGAATGCATTCCCTGCATTAAAGTAAAAAATGTCCCAGTGTTTGTATCGCCCACTCAACCTCCACTTATACTTACTCAATCCAGCGCTGTGCCCATTTCTAGTGGCTCTCGCCTCTCTCCCTGCAGTCACCACAGGACGGAGAGGCAGCAGTACAAGCCATTGGCTCCTGCTGCTGACAATCAAATCCTGAGAGCAGAGGGTGGGAGAAGAGCCTGAGCTGCGCTGTGTGTGCACATGCTCTCCAATAGGAAGCGGGCGCACAGAAAAGGGGAGTAGCCAAGAGCGCTGCAGGGGACCCCGGAAGGGGATGCTTAGTGCTGCTCTGTGCACTACCATTTGCAGGTAAGTATAACATGTTTCTTATTAAAAAATATATATCTTAGCCTAAACAATCACTTTAAATTGCTGTGTAGTGACATCTTTCTGCTAAAAATCTTCTGTGAAATGTTGTAAGGCCTTGTTTACACAGGTGTTGTTTTTCTGCAGGTTAGCAGATTCCTATTTCCCTTAATGGTGCAGTGTGGATTTGCTTTGTGTCTCTGGATGCAGCAAGATCTATTGAGATGCATCCGTATTGAAGGCAAAGCAGGTCAAACACAGACTTTTGTTGTGGTTTGCATTTGAAAGTATGTGTTTGAGAGTAACTGCTTTTGAATGCAAAATACAGTGTTTGACAGCAACGCTAACACAAGTCTACAATTATAATTAAACCAACTTTTTATAGTATAAAAGGGGCCATTGTGCCATCTTAAAGTGATTCTAAAGGTTTGTTTCTTTTTTAATAACAAACATGGTTTACTTACCTGCCCTGTGCAAGGGTTTTGCACAGTGGGGCCCGAACCTCCTTTTCTGGTGTCCCCCAGCGGTGCTCCTGGCTCCCCTTCTTCATCAGGTGCCCCCACGGAGAGCTGATTTCCATGGGGGCACCCGTGTGGGCGCGCTCCCAAGTCCTGCTGCTGCGTCCATTGACACAGACAGCAGGACTTGGCCCCACCCCTGGCTCCTGTGTCACTGGATTTGATTGACAGCAGCCGGCGCCAATGGCTCCCGCTGCTATCAATCTATTCAATGAAGACCCTAGACAGGGGCTGGAGTTGCTGGGCTTGTGCTCGTCGCTGGAACAATCGGGTTCAGGTAAGAAAAAGGGGGGGGGTCTGGGGGGCAGCTGCAGCACAGAAGGTTTTTCACTTTAATGCATAGAGAATGCATTAAGATGAAAAACCTTGAGACTTTACAACTCACTTAAGCCAGGTACACACTACCAGTTTTTTTTTGTTTAACCATTGACAGCTCAGGTCAGAACCACTGTACTAACAATACAATGTTAGTACAGCCATCTCCTAAAACACTCTGGTCAGAGCTCACAGCCATTGCCTTAGAGCACTGATTGGGAGCCGATTGACAGACTCTTTCTGGTCATGAGTCTTCGTCGGACCAGCTGCCGTACACACGGGCCGAATGTTAGCTGGTTTCTATTGAACAGGCCGATGCCGGGCAACATTTGACCTGTGTGTACTAGGCTTAAGACAAGCATTTGAGGGTTTAGTAAAAAGAGGCTTGGGAACCACCGTACACATGACCAGAATGTCAGCTAAGTGGCTAGTGCCAGGGTCTATTTTAACATGAGGTGCAGTAGGCTTTTGCCTATGGAATCAAATGCAAAAGGGCAGCTATATAATAGAAATATAATAATATCATATAAGCTTATTTAGTAAGTAACAATACTCCAAGCACAGTATTGACTGGTAAAACAAGAAAATATTGTGTGCAAAAACAGAAAGAGTAGGATTCCATTAGGCACCAAATGTGTGCTTAACAGGGTCCACAGATGGAATTTGGGCATGGTTATCATTGGCCTCGTTGTGCTGAGATCCTTGATTTACTTCTCACCTCTATGTCATTAACATACACTACATCTCCGAGTTTCATACAAGTGTCCTGGTTTCATCAGTCTAAAAACATTCTGGTAGTTCTTTTTTTTCTGTATGAGAAAATCAAAATGTGTTGGTACATATCAATAAATATAGTAGATGATATATCTAGCTAGAGTGCGATCATCCACAAGGTAATCTGTACTGGAGTCAAGGGCCCCTGTCAATATCCAAAGACCAAGCAAAAACCTTCATGCTCCTGCTGGTAATCAGGGGGATAGCACTGTTTGCTAAAACTGTGCAACTTGCCTGTCACTTTACAAAGGAGGATACACTTGTAGGTGATTGGTGTGTCTTGCATTGCATTGTCTGTACCGATATGGGGAGGGTCATACCATACAGACAACGTGAATGGGACAGCGTCTCTCTGCAAATGCCAATCAAATGGATTAGGTGGCTGGGGTGGAGGAGACCAAACCTACTATCTTGCCTAGGACCCCATTCTGTGTCTAGCAAATGACAGCTGGTGCCTTTCTGGTATAATCCATATAACATGTAGTTGAATACAGGCACAAGAGACACAAACCTCATATAACTCTTCATACAGAAGAGTAGGAAGTTTTCATAATTTGAACAAATATAAATGTTCATGAGTCTACATAAGAGTGTGGGCAGACCATTTACTGATGCTAAGCATGTTTCCTGTACTTGAGAAACGTAATTGCTCTCCAGCAGTTTCCTTGACTTTACCACAGGGAGTGGTGTAAGAGAGCTTCTTTTGTCAAAAAATAGTTGCATGCACTCAACCCTCCCCTCAAACAACTATGTGTGGCCAGAAGTGGACATGGTCAGTCAAGTGGGTTACACTTTGCAGAGTATGTTTGTGTTGCACATTTCCCTGTTGCCATGCTATATGTTATATGAAATAAGCCCTGGGGTTCACTGAGGAATAATTTCCCCCAGCATTGGTGTCAGTGGGAGTAAGAGTAGCTTCTGGCATTGGTGTCAGTGGCCACAATTAAAGCCCCCAGTATTGGTATCAGTGACATTACTATTTTATTCCTGCCAGCAATGGTGGTCAGTGGCAGAGATATGAAACCCCCTCTATTGGTGGTAAGTTGAAGTGAAATGTACAGTATCTCACAAAAGTGAGTACACCCTCACATTTTTGTAAATATTATATTATATCTTTTCATGTGACAACATTAAAGAAATTACACTTTGCTACAATATAAAGTACTGAGTGTACAGCTTGTATAACAGTGTAAATTTGTGTCACGTACCTGGTGGTGGAGTCTTCTATGCTGGAGACAGCCAGAGTTCAAGCCGAATCAGATAGCGGGCGGGCAGATAGGTACCAGGGAGCAGGCAGGAGAGTCATCAGGTCACAAGCCGGGTTGACAGCAGGAAGGCAGCGAAGTACAAGGGAGTAGGCAGGAGAATAGTTACAGATGAGCCGGGATCAATGCAGGCTGACAGCAGGTAAGTCAGGAACAATCAGAACAGGATCAGCAGAGTAACAGGTGGCAGGGGTCACCAGAACACTGTAGACTACACAGCATTGATTCCATGTCACAGCTCAGTTTAAATAGCCCCCTCTTGGAGCCAAGAAAAGTCACAGGTGCGGGCACGCACCTCCCGCCTGCACGTTAATGCACACACATGCGCACTCCTTTTCACAAAAACTTTGAGAACAGGCCTTCTTCTTCTACTGACACTTCGTCCTTCCTGATATTGCCCCCCCTCAATGGGCAGCCTCCGGATGCCCCAAGGTGCAAGCCTCCCCGGGTGGGCCCTCTTGAATGCCTGAATCAGTCTCTTGGCATGGATATTACCTTCGGGCTCCTATGAGATCTATTCTGGGCCATACCCCTTCCATTTAATGAGTTACTGGACATGGTTACCCCTTTTCTACAATCCAAAATGGATTCTGGTTCAGGTGGGCCCACATTTTGTCCCAGAAAGGGGTCAGGAATTGCAGGCTTAAACAGGGTCACATGAAAAATAGGATGTATTCATAGTGAGTCTGGTAATTCCAACTTGTAAGCCACACTGTTGATTCTTCTTTTTACAGGAAATGATCCTATGAACCTAGGACCCAAGTTTATTGATGGGCAAGCCATTTTTAAATTTGCCGTTGACAGCCAGACCTGTTCGCTAGGTTCCAAATCCAGTTCCCCTTGTCTTTTCTTGTCAAACACCTTCTTGTTGTACTCTTGAGTCTTTGACATCATTTCCTGCAGCAGCTTGTTATTGGTATAGAAAAAACTCACTGTTTCGTGTACAGCTGGTACTGAACTTTCTGGAATGGAATTGGACAAGAAGGATGGGAGAAACCCATAGTTTGCAAAAAACAGGGACTGTTTGATGGTAGAGTGTGCAGAGTTATTATATGCAAATTCGGCTAGTGACAACAGTGGAACCCAGTCTTCCTGTGAGAAGGAGGAGAAACACAGCAGATACTGCTCCAAACCTTTGTCAGGTTTCCACATCCTGTGGAGAATTTATTGCCCTGCTTAGCTTGGTATCATCTGCAAATATTGAGATTGAGCTCTTCACCCCGTTCTCCAAATCATTTATGAATAAGTTGAATAGGATTGGTCCCAGGACAGAACCCTGGGGAACCCCACTTTCTACACCAGACCATTCTGAGTGCTCCCCATTTATCACCACCCTCTGGACTCACCCCTGTAGCCAGTTTTCAATCCAGGTACTCACCCTTTGATCCATGTTAAGGGACCTTAGTTTGTACAGTAAATGTTTATGGGGAACTGTATCAAATGCTTTTGCAAAATCCAGGTACACGACGTCTACAGGCCTTCCTTTATCTAGATGGCCACTCACCTCCTCATAGAAGGTTAATAGATTGGTTTGGCAAGAACGATTTTTCATGAAGCCATGTTGATTGCTGCTAATAATTCCGTTCTCATTACAATAGTCTTGTATATAATCCCTTATTATTCCCTTCAAGAGCTTGCAAATTATTGATGTTAAACTAACTGGTCTGTAGTTCCCGGGGAAATATCTTGGTCCTTTTTTATATATTGGTACTACATTGGCTTTCCTCCAGTCAGCTGGTATCATACCAGTCAGAAAACTGCTCTTAAAGATTAGGTACAAAGGTCTGGTAATAACTTGGTTAAGTTCCTTAAGGACCCTCGGGTGTAAGCCATCTGGGCCCGGTGACTTATTAGTGTTGTTTTTCAAGCCTATTCCTGATTTTATCCTCAGTCAGCCATGAGGGTGTTTCCTGTGATTTGTCTTGAGGACCAGCATTGTGGTTTTAAATAATTGAGCCCCCCGTTTCCCTTGTGAATACTGAGGAGAAAGATGAGTTTAACACCTTTGCCATTTCTCCATCATTTGTAACCAGATTACCTGCATCATTCTTTATGGGGCCAATATGATCTGACCTACCTCTCTTACTATTTATATACTTAAAGAATTTCTTGGGATTCTTTTTACTCTCCTCAGCTATGTGTCTTTCATGTTCTATCTTAGGTGCTCTGATTGCACCTTTGCATTCCTTACCTTTGCATTCCTTATTGCGTGTTTTATAAATATGAAAATATGACTGAGACCCCTCCTCCTTGTATTTTTTGAAGGCCTTCTTTTTTTTTTATATGTGGCTTTATGTCGGAGTTAAGCTATCCTGGTCTTTGATTAGCGCTTTTAATTTTATTTCCTGTTGGGATACACTGGCTAATACCTTTGTTTAGTGTGTTCTTGAAGCACTCCCATTTTTCCTCCGCATTCATTGTTCCTAGAATTTTATCCCAGTTAACATCTTCCAGCAAGGAGCGTAGTTTCTGGAAGTTGGCTCTCTTAAAATTTAGTGTTTTTGTATTCCCCTTAGGTTTCCTAGATGTGCAATACTAAAACTAATTGACCTGTGATCGCTATTTCCTAGATTGCCCCTTACTTCCATGTCTGTGATCAGGTCTGCGTTGTTAGTAATCAGAAGGTCCAATAATGCTTTTTCTCTTGTTGGTACATTTACCATTTGACTCATGAAATTGTCCTGCACGACATTTAGGAAATGGCGAGACTTAGCTGAACATGCAGTACCTTCCTCCCAGTCAATATCTGGGTAATTAAAATCCCCCATTATAATGACACTTCCCACCCTAGCCGCTATTCCAAGGTGCTGGCAAAGATCGTCCAAAGGAGAGGGTCCCTGCGCAGACTCAGACATGGCTGTCTGCTAGTGTACCTGGGGTTCGAGTCTGCTATGCAGGAGACAGCCTCTCTTACAATTCTGACTAGGGAGCCTCTGATATGGCAGACAGGTATTTTGGGAGTACAGAATGGCACAAGTGCTTGGCAGGATCACCGATGCAGTAGCCACTGGCAGGACTGGAGATGCAGAAGGCCGAGCCGAAGAAGCACTTGATGGGCTGGCAGGGTGCAACCAGATCAGGTGGCTGACAGGCAGGTCAGGAGCTGATGCAGGAGCAGAAGTCAGAGTTCAAGCCTCATCAGATAGCGGGTCGGCAGATAGGTACCAGGGAGCAGGCAGGAGAGTCGTCAGGTCAGATATGAGCTGGGATCAGTGCAGGCAGACAGCAGGTAAGTCAGGAACAAGCCAAGTGATAACCGGAACAGGATAATCAGAGCAGGGGCGTAATGATAGGGGTTGCAGGGGTTGCAATTGCAACCGGGCCCCATGGTCCAGGGGGCCCATGTGCCTCCCTTGTACACCTGAATAGGAGGGATGGCGGGGGTGGCATTTAGAGGACCCAATCTCTTCCATTTTCCTCTATCCAGTTTACTTGTCTTCTGCTGTTCCCAGGGCCCCTGTGTGCTTCCCTGGTCCCCCTGGGGCCTGCTGCAGAACTTGTGAAAGGGCCCCACTGCAGTACCGTAATAAAGGGACCCACAATAGGAGTAAAGGGCCCCAGGATCAGTGGGAAGAGGAAAGGGCCCTGGCCAGGGGTCAGGGGGCCCTTCATAATTTCTTGCACCGGGGCCCTGAAAGTTCTAGTTACGCCTCTGAATCAGAGTAACAAGTGGCAGGGGTCACAGGAAGGCTGTAGACCAGACAGCATTGATTCCATGTCACAGATCAGTTGTGTGCCACAATTGGGCCCAAAGAGTCAATATTTTGTGCGGCTACCATCATTTTCCAGCATTGCCTTAACCCTTTAGGGCATGGAGTTCACTAGAGCTTCACAGGTTGCCACTGGAGTCTTCTTCCACTCCTCCATGAAGACATCATGGAGCTAGTGGATGTTAGAGTCCTTGTGCTCCTCCACCTTCCCTTTGAGGATGCCTCACAGATGCTCAATACAAAGAGAAAGGAAAGGTCTGGTGATACTCGTGACACGCCTCCATCCCTAAACAATTACAACAAAGCAAAAAATAGCCCATGGGATGTTAAATAAGGTGGACACGGGGGGGGGGGGGGGG
>BLSH010164691.1:67749-100177 GCA_018402905.1 Glandirana rugosa | reverse complement strand
CCCTGCTGACAACACCAACTGTGGAAGGGAGTTCTATATCCTTAGCGCTCTAACAGTAAAGAACCCCTTACTCAGTTTAAGATTAAACTGCCTCTCATCCAACTTCATTGTGTGGCCATGCATCTTTTTTAGAGAGGTCCACCAGCCTCCTTATTAGCTTTGTTGCTTTTCTCTAGTCTCTCTAGTTCAAGGGTATCTTTCCTAAGGACTGATGACCAAAACTGGACGGCATACTCAAGATCAGGCATAACCGTTGTTTTGTAAAGTGGCAGAATTATAGTTTTCTCTTTAGCAAATACCCTGTTTGATGCATACTAATAGTCTGCTGGCTTTTTTTCTGCAGCCTGGCATTGCATGCTATTGCTGAGCCTGTGATTTACTAGGACCCCCAGATCCTTTCCCATCCTTGATTCCCCCAGAGGTTCTCCCTCAGCGTGTAACTTGAATTCAAATTTTTAGCTTTAATTACAACCTCTATATCTTTTATGAACAAGTTAAACAGTGTTGGTCTTGGGATATAGCCCTAGGGTATCACTCTTACAAATGTACACCATTCAGAAAATATGACATTAATAACAACCCCCTGCATGTGCTCCTGCATGCAGTTTTCTAACCAGGTATATGCAATATTATTAATGTCAAAGGACCTTTTGTAAATTATGCATTTATGGGTTACTGTATCAAATGCCTTTGTGAAACCCAGATACACAGGGGTTGATTCACTAAAACTCGAGAGTGCAAAATCTGGTGCAGCTGTGCATAGAACCAATCAGCTTCCAACTTCAGCTTGTTCAACTAAGCTTTGACAAAAGAAACATGGAAGCTGAGGTTTCTATGCAGAGCTGCACCAGATTTTGCACTCACCTGTTTTAGTAAATCAACCCCACTGTGTCCACAGCCTTCTTCTATCCAATTTACAACTTACCGCCTCATAAAATGTTAAAAGGTTGATCTGGGAAGAATGGGCTTTCATAACTCTATGTTGGTTACTACAAATTATACAAAATTCTTGGATATATTAACCTCCTCAGCGGTTATCCCGAGTGTGGCTCGGGGTTCATTTTCATTAGCAAAAGCGGTAACCCCGAGCCACACTCAGGATCGCATAGCAGGATCCAGGCAAAATTACTTACCTTGTCCCCTGGATCCTGCAATGTCCCCCCAATGTGTCCTCCGGCGGAATCTTCACCCGATGCCTCTGGGTTCTGGGCTCCGTTCCCTGCGAGCGTCGCGTCTCATGGGGGCTGAGACCGGCGGCAAATTCAAAAAGTGCAAAACACATACAGTACACTGTACTTTGTAAGATTACTTTACTATATCAAATCAATTCACATCCCTTTTGTCCCTAGTTCTTTGTCCAGTGCCTTGCATGCACTTTTATATTATATATGCCATTCTTTCTGCCTGGAAACTGGAGAATGTCCATGGCATCCAAAAAGCACCCCTTTACGTCACAAGCGGTTTTGGACCAGCTAGAAAACAGCGATAGTAAATAAGAATCATTTGCAGAATTTAGCGATTGCTGCTTGGGATAACAGCTGAGCGGCTTCTTAGCCGCATCAGTTGTTATCACAAGAAAGCCGACCTGGTTTAAAATGTCCATGGGTCGGGTGCACGTAAATTCATCACATGCACTGACGGGCCAGACATTTAGCGGTGGCTAGGCTGCCGACCCCTGATATGTAGTATACATGTTAACATAGTAAACCATGTAAACTAAGAAGTGAGATTACCGGTAGAATTTTTTTTTTAATACACACTATTTTATTAAAAAGCAGCTCTCTTCTGAAAATATTAAGCGTTACAAGATATATCAAAAATGTATATAATCAAAAAAACTGGTCGGAACCGATGTACCATTGCCCCTTCTAAGTGGGACCGTCAACACTCATATCTGCAGTAGCTTATCCATTACTAATCTTGGTGGGGCCAAGCCAGGACTGTCTAACCAATGCTGCCAAGTCACGATTGTGCAAAACATTACGGTGGCAGTAGGTAAGCTGTTCTCTTAGTAAAAGAGAATTAACATAATCCACCCACTGTTTTTTGGTAGGTACTACAGGGGACATCCAATATCGAGCAACTAAAGCCCGGCACACAAACAAAATAAAACTGTCAGCTCCCCTGCTGAGCTGTTGTGTTCTGAATCCCCCATAACCCCCCACATTGGCAGGGATCGCCTACCGGGAGTCGGTTGGCTGCTGGTTTTTGAGCATGCTTGTCCAACAGAAGCCTGCCAAATGGCCGGCTTCTGACGGATAGGGTGGAATACACACGGGCTCAATGTTGGCCATTTTTTTTAACTGGTCAATGTCGCCCGACATTCGGCCCGTATGTACGGGGCTGAACTTTCTGTCTACCGGAAGAATTGAATTAATGTTGTGTACAACTCCAGACAAGCTCTTTTCCCTATCCGTGTGTTCTTCCCTGATTTTTCTTTTTGATAGTAGTATAAACTTCTTTTGGTTTTACCTTGAGTACAAAACTTTATTGTGGCAGGCACAAATAATTCCCATGTGACAACAGTAGCAATCTACTTCTAAACAGACTATAGCAACATTAACATGTACTGTATGTTTTAAAGGCAAGTTATTGGTCTAAACAAGTTATTTTTTATTATTCATAATAATTTACTGCATTTTAAAGAGAAATCGAAAACTTCAACTTCCTACCTACTGCCCTTAAAAGATTACAGCATAGGAAAAAATACTATATTCTTGTAAATGAGGTTAATACCTATAATGAAATCCTTTTTCATTTCATATGGCTTTACACATAGTTTTCCATCTTAACATGCAGACTAAGATGCCAGCAAAAGCAACAGTAAGAGGGGTTGCAACAAACCATATAGCACTTCCATGTTGAAATGTCCAAGTACGTCTCATGCGCAGCTTCCTGGCTGATGAATGCAAATTTTCCTCCAGTATTTTTGCATTCATCTTGCCATCAATTTTGACCAAATTTCCCTTAGCCTTTGTAGCTCACACATCCCCAAAACATCAGCAACCCACCTCCGTGTTTCACAGGCCTTGTTGACTCGTCTCCAAATGTAGCATTTATGGTTGCGGCCAAAAAGCTCAATTTTGGTCTCATCACTCCAAATGACTTTGTGCCAGAAGGTTTGAGGCTTGTTTCTGTGCTGTTTGTAAGCGGGATACTTTGTGGCATTTGCGTAGTAATGGCTTTCTTTTGGCAACTCGACCATACAGCCCATCTTTCTTCAAGTGCCTCCTTATTGTGCATCTTGAAACAGCCACACCACATGTTTTCAGAGAGTCCTGTATTTCACCTGAAGTTATTTGTAGGGTTTTCTTTGTGACAATTTTCCTGGCAGTTCTGGCTGAAATTTTAGTTGGTCTACCTGACCGTGGTTTGATTTCAGCAGAACACCTCATGCTCCACTTCTTGATTAGAGTTGATTGGCATTCTCAATTCCTTGTATATCTTTTTATATCCCTTTCCTGTTTTATACAGTTCCACTACCTTTTCCCGGAGATCCTTTGACAATACTTTTGCTTTCCCCATGACTCAGAATCCAGAAACATCCGTGCAGCACTGGATGAAAGATGCAAGGGTCTGTCAGGAGTCCAGAAACCCATTGACCTTTTATACAAATACACTAATTATAAGCAAGACAGATCACAGGTGAGTATGGTTACCTTTAAAGTGGTTGTCAAGTTGTAAAAAAAAACACCTGCAAGAGAAAGGCATAATGAGCTAGTATGCATCGCATACTAGCTCATGAAATGCTTACCTTAGAATGACGCTGTAGCAGCGGTCCCCGAGCTCCCAGGATCCCGGGCACTGACCAATCACAGCGCGGACTCCAGCGCTGTGATTGGCGGGAGCCATGCTGATGTCACTCCCTCACATGCGCATGGGAGCCCTCATTTACAGCACACTTCATGAAGAAACGGCCCAGTCGGGACGTTTCTTCACTGCGCATGTGCTGATGATGTCGGCACATGCTAATACAGGGAATATCTCCTAAATGGTGCAAGTTTAGGAGATATTCCCGGGACCTACAGGTAAGCCTGAATATAGGCTTACCTGTAGTGTAAAGTGGTTGTCATGACTTGACAACACTTTTAACCCCTCCAGATCCGTGCTATTGCCGAAGTACGGCTCCAGCGCGGGTCTGAATTGCCAGGACGACGTCCATGGATGTTGTTCCCTTGTGCACGCTCCCTGTGCGCGCACGCTGCGCGAGCGTGCCCACGGGTCAGGTGGACTGGATGTCCGCTCGAGACCCGCGATCGTCTGACAGAGCTGCAGAACGGGAACCGCTGATGTAAACACGGCGGTTCCCCGTTCTGTTACAGGGGACATGACAGATCTACTAATCCCTGTCACTGGGATCAGTTAGATCTGCTATGTCCCAGCCAGCCCATGCCCCACACAGTTAGAACACATCCAGGGAATGCAGTTAACCCCTTTACTGCCCCCTGCAGGTTAACCCCTTCACTGCCAATGACATTTACAAAGTAATCAGTGGACATTTAAATTTCTGATCGCTATATAAATGTCATTGGTCCCAAAAAAGTGTAAAAAATGTCCGACATGACCGCTGCAATAACGCAGTCCCGATAAAAATCGCAGATCGCCGCCATTACTAGTAAAAAAAAATAAAATGATGAATAATTTTTTTTTTTTTGGATTTGTATTATAGCAAAAAGTAAGAAATATTGTTCTTTTTTGAAAAATTGTTGCTTTTTTTTGTTTATAGCGGCGATCAGAAATGACGCAAAGGTGATCAAATACCACAAAAAGAAAGCTCTATTTGTGGGAAAAAAAGGACGCAAATTTTGTTTGGGTACAACGTCGCACGACAGAGCAATTGTCATTCAAAATGCGACAGCGCCTAAAGCCGAAAATTTGTCTGGGCAGGAGGGGGGTTTAAGTGCCCAGTAAGAAGTGGTTAATAGCCATTCAAACCCCTTTGTGTCAACTTGTGTGCATGTTATGATGCCAAAATCACCAGGGTATGTAAACTTTTGATCAGGGTCATTTGGGTAGTTTCTGTTGTCATTATGATTTAAAAAGAGTAAATACCGCTGATTGGTAATAAATGGCTTCAGCCAAACACTAACCATGAGTGAAAGAAAAGTTTTTGTGTTATCATTCATATTCTCTGAAAAATGGCCAAGAAATCATAAATTCTGGCAGGGTATGTAAACTTATGAGCATGACTGTATAGTTGAAACTTTTTTCCAACCCCCAAAAAATAGCTGTAACTGCTGAAATGATGTTATCTGGAGATGGGCTTTAATTTTGTTTTTGATTATTTAATGTCCATTAAAATCTACATGTTCATGTAAGTCTACCCTGTCAAGAGGGTGATGATGCTGCTGTGCAGATTCATTGCAGAAAGAACAGTGTTGTAACCCTGGTAAAGAAAATAGAAATATAACAGATCTACTGACAGAATTAATGGGTGATAAGGCGGATGTTTCAGGAGGGACGGGGGGGGAGGGACTGCTGTGTTAAAGTGGTAGTAAAGTTAAAAGTTTAACTATGTCTTACAGGTAACACTATAAAATGTCTTACCTGTAGGTGCCTTTGAAACGGCTTGAACTTGCACCGTTAAGTAAAAAGTTCCGATGACGTCATTGCCACATGCACAGAACTGTGTGTGCCATGAATGCAGAGAGCACTGTGCCTTGATGGTGACTCCCTTGCACATGTGCTGGAGTGACAGTGGCTTGGTCATTCAAACTTCCAAGGAGTGCAAACCCCGAAGGAAGACCAGGCAAAGATGGAAGCACAAGGATCTGTGACAATGTGCCGCTGGAGGGCTCTGTTTGTAAAGTAAGTCTTTATCCAGTTGCCAACCGCCCACCAGGGCTTGAGGGCGGCAACTTGGATCGTTATCGCGAAACGCCGTCAGCTGACGGCGGCCACGAGAACGAGTATTGTGATCACACGCGCATGCTCACTGTGTTCCGGGGGACCCAGGGAGTGGGTACAGTGGACTTGATGTCACCGGTTACCCACTATCACCCCTCCGGAGTGACAGAACGGGGGTCCGTGTATGTAAACACGGATCTCCGTTCTGACAGAGGGCAGTGTTGCCAACCTCCCGCAGCGTTTTTTACTGCCAAAACATGGAAAATTTACATTTTTTACTAGCAACCTGAAAAATAACAGAAACCTAATATTAAAATCTAAGACAATTGATATTTAAACACAACATAGAAACACTGACCATACCAATATCATGTAATTTGCCTGGTTTACACTTAAAAAGTCAGCACAGCATGACAAATTATCAGACCCTGATATTTATAGACAGTTGTAAAAATCACAGATTTTTACAAACTGCCAGTAAATTTACTGGCAGTTGGCAACCCTGACAGAGGGGGAAGGGATGTGATCACAGGCTCCCTGTGTATGGGAGACGTGATCACACCCCTCCCCCTGCCAGCCCAGCCCCCATACAGTTAAACACACTGAGGGGACACAATTAACCCCTTAGAGTGCCCCCTGCAGGTTAACCCCTTCCCTGCCAGTGACATTTATACAGTAATCAATGCATTTTCATAACATTGATCGCTGTATGAATGCCAATGGTCCCAAAAAAGTGTCAAAATGATCTGACATGTCTGCTGCAATATCGCAGTCCCGATAAAAAATGCAGATCGCCGCCATTACTAGTGAAATATAAATTTAAAAAAACCCCATAAATAAATTCTCATCATTTGCAAACGCATCAACTTTTGCGCAAACCAGTTAACGGCGATTGCGATTTTTTTTTCTCCAAAAATATGAGGAAGAATATAGATCGGCCAAAACCAATGAAAAAAATGTAGCAAAAAGTAAGAAATATTGTTTTTTTTTTGCAAAATTGTAGCTGTTTTTTGTTTATAGCGGTGAGTAGAAATGACACAGAGGTAATTAAATACCACCAAAAGAAAGCTCTATTTGTGGGAAGAAAATGACGCAAATTTTGTTTGGGTACAGCTAATTATCAGTTAAAGCGACGCAGTGCCGAATCGCAAAAAGTGCTCCGGTCCTAAACTGGGAAATCCTTCCTGGGATGAAGTGGTTAATAATGTAATTGTATGTGGTGCTTACTAGCACATTACGGAATTAGCCTGCAGGGGACCATTTATTACTTTTTTTTAGTTTACTACTGCTTTAATAGTACTAACAGACTGCATCAAATATGTTATTTCATGTTTCAATAAGTCTTTATTGAGTTTCACAGAAAAACATACAGAAAATGGTTGTACTGTATATGCCAGCATCTGAGTTACTATCAGCGAGCAAGTTGGAGGTGTAGTATATGTACAATAAAAATATATAATCTAAAGAGATTATTGAACAGAAGAAGTAGTATAGAACTAAAAACTGTAAGCACAACAATCCACGAGCGTGGAACTCTAAGGTACCTATTTAAAAGGTGTGAAGATATTAGGTAAAGGGATTTTGTTATGGCTAACCAAACAATGTAAGATAAGAAAAATATGGATTTTTTATGAAAGCATCTAATAGGGCTGTCTTCAGGAAGCTTCCTGAAGACGGCCCGTTTTGATTGGCTGAAACGCGTCACAGCGACGCAAATCCGGCCACGTCCAAACACAGGGAATCGAGCCGTGCCGGTTCTGCAGATGGCTGACACAACACAGGGCCGATTTCCCTTAATAAATCATCTGCCTCACACGCCGAGTTTCAGGATGATCAGGCACCACACCATGTGAGTAAGTTTTAACTATTTTTTAAAAACAATAAACCAACGTGATTACGGTATTGTAATGAAGTATTTTATTCTATTACATACATCATATTGATGAGGGGATTTTAACCTGAGAGCCGGAAGCCCACAGAGGTCAGCAAGGGTCACCCCACACACGAGATTGACCGCGCTAGAGATAGTGGGTCAACTACAGGGGGTGAGTGTATATCCATGTGGGGCACCCAGTCTGAGCACGTCTGCGGCACTTTTAATACATAAGCACTGAACACTTTTTTTTTTTCTTAACATAAAGTTTATTCAAGTTTCCAAAAGAGAGTACAAAACTGTATACAGACAGCTATAACACATCAAGGCCACTTCCGGACCGCCGTACGTCGTTTGACGGCGGTACTTTGAAGTGGAATACCGTTGTTATGGTAGCAGATAGCTACCATAACCCCGGTATCTTTTTTTTCAGCAGGCGATTCCCTGCAAGATAAAAGTGGTCTTAGTGGCGGATTCGCCGCGAGATTACTTTTATCAGCGGCGGGAGAGGTGCCCCCCCTTCTGCCGCTTTTCGGTCATCTCCGCCGCTTACCGGACCCGCAGCGGTGGAGATGATCGGGTCCGTCCCCCCCAGTGTCCGTGAGCCGAGTGAGAGGCCGAAGCCGTTCACCCGGCTCCATAACATGGCTGGGCGGAAGCTACGTCACAAGTTGCTTCCGCCCAATGCTCTTAAAGGGGACATTTTTTTTTTCCCCTGCTATTTTTTTCAACATTTTTTTTTTTTTTATGCATTTTAGTGTAAATATGAGATCTGAGGTCTTTTTGACCCCGGATCTCATATTTTGGAGGTCCTGGCATGCTTTTTTCTATTACACGGAATGTTTACATTTCTTGTAATAGGAAAAAAAGTGATCAAAATTTTTTTTAAAAAAAAGAAAGTTGTAAAAATAAAAATTAAAAAGTAAAATAAATAATTAAAAAAATAAATAAATTTAAAGCGCACCGTCCTTGCGAGCTCGCGCGCAGAAGCGAACGCATACGTAAGTCCCGCCCACATATGAAAACGGTGTGCAAACCACACATGTGAGGTATCGCCGCGATCGTTAGAGTGAGAGCAATAATTCTAGCCCTAGACCTCCTCTGTAAAACAAAAATGCTAACCTGTAGAATTTTTTTAAACGTCGCCAATGGAGATTTTTATGTTGCAAAGTTTGTCGCCATTCCACGAGCGGACGCAATTTTGAAGCATAACATGTTGGGTATCATTTTACTCGGTGTAACATTATCTTTCACAATATGGAAAAAAATTGACCTAACTTTACTGTTGTCTTATTTTTTAACTAAAAAAACTGAATTTTTTTTTAAAAAATCGTGCTTGTAAGACCGCTGCGCAAATACGGTGTGACATAAAGTTTTGCAATGGCCGCCATTTTATTCTCTAGGGTCTTAGAAAAAAATATATATAATGTTTGGGGGTTCTAAGTAATTTTATAGCAAAAAAAACAGTTTTTAACTGATAACCACCGAACTCCAAAAAGAGGCTCGGTCTTAAAGTGGTTAACATGTAAATATTACCTCAGAGCAAGTTACATCATGTGGCAATGCCCCCCAGTGGGGGAGTCTTTAATTCTGCTAGGATAGATCTTAAGTTAAGACTGACGGGATTAGGTCGGGTTCTAGAGTATCCAAAAATTGCAAGAAGTAGTAAAGCGGGATCACTTGTACACTTGGAGAGGAGCGTTAGGGTTAGACCCTCGGGTGTTAGCTGCTACTCGTACCTCTCCCTTGACACCCACACTCCCCTCCCCAAAAAATGGAGGGGGGAGAGGCCTCCAAACCCTACTCCAGAGTCAGCTGTCTAGCCTTGACCCAGGGATCCCAGATTTTATCGAAATGTTTGGGACAGTTGCGGCCTAGATAGGTTAATTTATACATCGGGAGTGCTGCATTCACTAGGGATTTCCAAAGGTGTAGTGTTTGGTTCCACTGAAGGAGGATTGCCTTCCTGGTGGAAAAAGCTACGTAAAAGACAAACACTGAACACTTTATTCACCTTCACTTGGGACTGTGCATATGAACTTTATTATTCAATAGTCATAATTTCATTTTGTTCGTGTGATAATAGCGCGGTGCTATTTTCTTATAAATTCCCAATGATCTGTGCATAGGGTAGAGCTATTAGACATCCTAATAGCTGTTTTCCATTTAGTATCTGGGTAAACCTTGCCCAGGTTGTGCTCCCATTTTAATACTGTGTTGGTTTTAGTGAATCTGTGAATATTGCTCAATTTATTATAAAAAAAGGAAATGTCTTTAATCAGGGGGATGTAGAGTCATAGAACCAGGACAGGTCCATGTCCAAATAATATGTTGGTAGAATTAGTCAAGTACTGAATAAATGTGAAATTTACATTTGGCAATAAATCTCCAAAGCAAGTAAGTGATATGTTCTTCGAAGGTTATCAAAGAGTGACAATATTTTGTTTACAAATAGATCTTGGATAGTTTGAATGCCTAGATAGGACCATAGAGGCTTAAATGAGGAATACAGTGTTCTATGTAGTCCAGAGGAATTGGGGACCGACTGAAAGGGGAAACTAGTGGTGTTTAATTTAGTTAGTTTACGCATCGCTTCAAAAGTGGCTTTTATAGGAGGAAAGTTCTTAATTGTCTAGAAGGAAAAAGGAAGGCCTCAATGATGGACCAAATTTTGTGGGTTGGTGTTCCACCAATATCATATTTACTCCAGCAAGGAGGAAAGGTAGTAAAAGAGGTTGGAAAGGGAAAGGCCACGAGCCACAAAGGATCAAGTCTCAAGGCTGGTGAAGGAAGCAATTGGTCTTCCAAAACACATTCCATGATCTTTTGCGGCTCACAGCTCTTCCGCATTGAGGTGAATCTGTCAAGAGCAAGTGGTCCACGGCGGGGCAGCGTTCCAGGTCCCGACGGGTTTTGTCTTCATTCTGCCATCCTGCCGACATCCTCTCCCACCTGCTCTAGGTGGATCTTCCATCTAGCCATGCCCGGGACTTACATCCCTTGTGACAGGCTCTCACCAAGCCAACATTTGTGTGAGTGCAATATAATGTTTTTTATTTTTTACATTAAATAAATTTACTTACTACACTATCAGGCTGCCTGGTGCCTCTCTCCCCTGCCCATCATTTAACAAAGCCAACTTGATCTGGATGGATCAGAGAGGAAAGAATGTTCAGAAGTCTGAGTGCCAGGGCCTTTGCATAGATTTGATATCCAAGTTCAATAACAAAATTCTATAATTGCTAGGTGCCTGGGACCTTCCTCTGGCTTGAAAATGGAGGTAATTACAGACTATAACATTTCTTTTGGATTCAACCTGTGACCAAGCCTAGGTTATAAATGGCTACTAAATGAGGAGAGTACCTTTAAATATCTGGTAATACTCATTGGGGAAGCCATGTATACCAGGTGCTTTTGAGGAAGGCAAACTGTTTATGACAGGCACAATGAAGGGATGGGATAGCTCAGTAAGCTGATCATTGTTTAATTTAGGCAGTGACAGTGGTTGGAGAAATTGTTGGATCTGCTCCAGGGTAGGCTGAAGCATACAACCATTAGACTTTAGGTCATACGAGGATGAATAAAATCTCTTAAAGATTTCCATATATGTTTTTTTTTTATATTTTTCCTATAGTTCACCTTTGAAAGAATACAGTATCGAATGCTAAAAATGCCTTGGAAGTCCTGAGATAGTCTAAATGAAAAATATGATGATATGTAACTACATCAAGTAAGCTGGCATATTTTCAAAGTGCTAAAATACTGTTGGACCCATATATATTTCAATAGATATCCAAAAAGTGCTATGCACAGTTAACACAAAGGATGTGTCAATGCTGGTTTGCGCCAAATTACCAGCCCTTACAAGATGTTACTGAACCATTAAGGCTTCTTTAGCTCTTTGGATCCTTTATTAGGTCCTGTTAAATAATTGAATTAATCCTGCTACCCAGCCAACATGGCTTCTGTAACCTTTCTGTTTTTGTGCTGCTAAATTTACTAAGATCAGCACAGCATTATTATCTATATTTATTTACCATTTACTTCATGTTGTCATAGTGCTCAGCACTGAGGTCTCAAATCTGACTTTTATTTCAGTATATAAAAATGTTAAGCTCTGCGTTTTGTTAAAAAGTCTCCTGGTAAAATATGCAAATTGGAGAGCTTAGGCTCATTTCCCTGTGCTGTCATTTAGCATATTCATATGACTGTTTCCCATATTCATGTGTCAGTGTGTGCCAATTAAATCTGCATCTACAGCCCCATCAATATGCATGTGTCTATGCACTCAGACACACACAGATGTGCAAGGGTATTCACATATTCACACACTGACATTGTATCAAATGAGAGCAAGGCAGCAAAAAAAAAAAATATTTTGTACAGGTACTGAACATAATGACATGTACATATGTAGCACCCTGAAGTCCTGATTCTGCTACTGCTGAACAACCTTGTCTCTTTATGTTCAGAATATTCACATATTAGATTCTTTACTAAGCTGTGCTACGTATCGCATCCAGACATTATGTATCTTTCCTAAACAAACAGTGCAGGTCTTCCTTCTTCTATTTTACTTTTTTGGAGTTAGATAAAGTAAATGTCTCATGCTTCTGAGTGGAAATGCCACCTCTTTTACATGTTTGTTGTAGAGGTACATCTCCTGCTAAGACCAAATGACCACTGTCTGTTATATGGTGCTTCACCATTAGCAGTCAACCGTTATGTTGGTGTCCAATGTCTGGTATCTTTTTCCCAACAGGGCAAATAGAAAACAGAAGTTAGTCAGATAGACCAAGGTCAATACAAAATGGGCAGACAAAGTACAAAAAGGATTATACAGGATGTGTATCTAAACAAGCCAAGAGTCAAAGACACCTTAGCGGTGTTGTACCAAAGAATACAATTCAGCCATAAGTTGAGGAGAAACCAGTGGTCAAGTTCAGGAAGTCCAAACATTCAAGGTCAGGAACAGATAGGAACACAGTAGTCAGGGGAATGAAAGGAGCGGAGCAGAGCAGTGTTGCCAACCATCTGTATTTTTACTGGCAGACAATGCCAGTAGCAGGTGACAGTGACAGGAAAAGGCTGGCAGTAAAAAATATGTTTGTGATGCTCCAGAGCCAGCTGAGACCATCTGAGTGGCTGCTACAGTGTGTGTGGTGGCACCAGCACCTGAGCGTCTAGTGGTGTGATGTCATGGTGCAAGGGAGCCGAGCGGAGCGGCCGAAACCTCGTGTGCAGGTCTACGGGTCGGGAGCAAGGCAAGCTGAGAGTTGGACTGTCAGTGCAGTTTGGACTGGAGTGGACTGAAGAGACCACCTGGTGTGGAGAGAGACTGTCCCTGTGCCTCAGGAGGGGATGAGTCATGTTGGTGAGGTGTCATCATCATCTGTGCTGCTGCACACTGCTGTCAGAGTCACAGTGAGAGTCAATTTCATGTGTGTGTGCACCTGCCCATTCTAATTTCTTGCCCTCCTGTCCTGTCCCTGAGCTACTTACTTACTATATCAAAAATAAAATAGGAAATATGTTATTTGCCTTAATATCTACCTTAATGCGGAGGTCCGCTCATCCCAGCAAAAATTAAAAGCCAGCAGCTACACATACTGTAGCTGCTGACTTTTAATAATAGGACACTTACCTGTCCTGGAGTCCAGCGATGTTGACACCGCAGATGATGTTTCCATCAGCTGTCAGGTGCTGCCGCCACCAATGCCAAATTGACGTAGGGGCTATTGGAGCTGCAGCTCCAGGCCCCTACCTTAATATAGGCCCAGCAGGTATGGACTGACCATTCGGGCACTCGGGCAAAGCCTGAGGGCCCGAGGCTAGTAGGGGACCCCATGAGAGGCTTCTGGTACCTCATGCAACACGGGGAATCTGGAAGTCGGAGGTGATTGGTGCGGCAGGGGGGTGCAATTACAAGTACCAATCCCCTTGTATATCTCTCCATGAAACAACTGAAAGCCGCTTTTCCTCCTCTCCTTCCCATGGCTTTCAGCTGCTGCTTGAAGATCCATAGAGGGAGATTGGTGCTTATAATTTCAACCCCCCCCCCACTGCATCAATCACCCCCCTGACTGTCCATCACATGCGCTCCCCCGACCACCTCGTCCCCCTGCAGCACTGATCGGATCACTGACTCTGTTGATTCATAACTGAAGCATAGTTAACAGTTTACTATGCTTCAGTTATAAATACTATATAATATATATATTATTATAATATATGATAAACTATATCATAAATACTGACATTTTGCACTTAAAACTGTAATTTTGTAACTTTTGGAAATGCCAGTAAAAACTTGGCTGGGCCAGTAAATTGTGGTTGTTGTGTCAGTAAATTTCAATTTGGTAGGTTGGTAAAACTAGAGCAGGATCAGGGCAGATAGAGAGTAACCAAGGACTAGGAGTGTAGAATCTGGTGCCCTTTTAAAGCAGCATGGACTACGCAAGAGATGCTCACATGGCTATGCCCTCTCATATGTACAACTTATCTCAGGAACAGAAAGAGCAGGTGTACACACAACAGTAACAAAAAAGGAAGCCAGGAGTGTAGGAACCAGAGTGGATTGTAGGAGGACATTCAGGAGGAGTACCAGCCACCTGAAAGGCATAGAACTAGGAGCATAGAAGTAATAGCAAAAGTTAAAACCAGGGGGAGACACTGAGGAGGAACAGCCTTTTGCTGATTGTCCAACTTTGCCCCAGAAGGATAACCAGGACGTGGGTGACTATTGGCTACCTGGCTGGATGATTCCATTGTGTGTTGTGTAAGCTCCTGATCATTTTCCCAATAAAGAGTGTTTGTATAAATCCATATTAATTACCCATATCAGGCTTTTGGCCATCCAGTAACAGAAATAGATGTCCTAGAACTAGATTTAGTGCAGAGAAGAAAGACAAATTCAACTGGAATTATTCACAGTTAAGAATAGTTGAATAACAAGGCATGAATAGGATATCTATATAAATGGTCAATGGGAAGCTGTTTACTTTAAAGTAGAACTATAACCATTTTTTGACAGAGGAAGGACTGGAACCTCTGTTATTTACTAGTGTCTGTATTCCCAAATGGGGAAATGTCCTATTACTTCCTGTCTTACTGACAGTAATCACTGGGATAAGTAGTGTGTTGACATTTCTATAAGAGGGGCACCATTTTATTATTACAGTGGGGAAGGGTTATAATCTCTGCTAGCTTTTAACTGTGATATGTGTCCATATGGAGGAGATTTCCCTTTATGGATAAGGGTTGGAATCTCTTTCAAGTTTTTAATTATTTCTGTTTCCCTACTGAGAGATCCTCTTACATCCTGGGAACTGTGGTAAAACAAGCTGCTTTGGTTGGTGTTCCTTGTTAATATTGTAACAAAAGGAACAACCAACCATAAACAATATAATTTAATAATGTGAAAATAATGCTTTATTTGAATTACTCAATTATAACAAGGTGAGGTCAGCTAGTACAGCTTTTTAAGGACGTCCTTAAAGCGGAAGTAAACCCCTCGATTTAACATTATCAAAAAACAGTTACATTTCCAGCACGTGCTAGGAATGTAACTGTCACATTGGTTGTGTCCTCAACCAAACTGTCAAACCATCCAATGGCTGGCGTCATAAATGATCACATGTGCTGCATACTGGGAGTTGAAGGTTAAACAGAAACCAAGATGGCAGCTTCCTTGACTGAAACCGATAGGAGGGTTTACTTCCACTTTAAGCCGTATTGTTTTGCTAAGCATAATTTTTTCAATCTGGTTATTTCTTAAGTAGTGCAGAATTTTAATTTCTAAATCTTACAGAGTAAAAGAAGACTAAATGGTCTGTATATGATTTAGTGGTGGCAGTGTTTTAATAGCTTCTTCCTTAGGATTTAAGCAGTTTTACACCTCTGCTATATGAACTGTTAATTAGGAGATACATTTTGGAATTGGCTTTCCTCTTTGTTTATTTATGCAATTTTGGGCCTGCTCTCCTCACCCTGGTAAAAACAGAGCAGTCTTACCCTAATGCTGTGTCTGGGAAAGAGAAGGAAAAAAAGGAAGAGAGATGAGATGGAAGAACGTTTACATGCTAAGCAATACTGTAATTGTATTTAAGATGTGGCTTACCTGCATTGTGTGTGTCTATGGATCCAGTAGCATGCCTGCACAGGTGCCCCCTTAGCACACGGCATACTGAGGGGGCACCTGGAGTAAGGAGGAGCAGATAGTGCTCCTGAAGAGGTAAGAGACTGCTGTGCGCAATGATATAATAAAGTATTAGGTGTAACACTTTTTGTGATTTTAAGCAAAACGTTCTCTTTCCATAGTAACAAAAACTTCCTCTAAGGCTGTAAATCAAGCAGACTTAAAATGTTGATGTTGAACATGTAATTGAAGCCATGACGATACAATCCTACAACAGTATAAGCCATTGTGGGAGAGGGCAATTACCTCCCGTTTATTGAGTTTAATTATAACTGCTTTGCAAGCACTCCCACCCACACCCCATAGCTCAGTGGGGTGCAGCAATCTGTCATGTCTTAGTTTTTCTGTGTCTGATCTGGGGGAAAGGAAAGAGTGTTATTTCTTGGGATGTTCCACATGTGTGGAATTTTGTAGATGGAACATTAATTTACACCTAGTTCTCCTCTTACCTTTTGACTTTGTTGTATAGGTTCACCTATGTGTCATGGTGGTTGGTGGAGAAGGATAAGACTATTCCTCATTTTTGCAGTTGAACTGAAAGAATTTATAAATTGGGTGTGTAGAGGATCTATTGAATCTGCTAAATTTGTGTGAAATTCTCAGAATCAACTTTTAGTCTAAATAACATTCAGTGACAGCGGGTATTGGTTGTAAAGAACTGCAAGCAAACATTGAGGGTAATCTGTAAAGTCAAAATGCAGGTTAGTGACCTTTAGGACTAGGTTGGTTATTAGTGCTTGGATCAGACGTGGTGCTGATGTGTTGGTGTCTGCTTGATTTACAGCCTTAGAGGAAGTTTTTGTTACTATGGAAAGAGAACGTTTTGCTTAAAATCACAAAAAGTGTTACACCTAATACTTTATTATATCATTGCGCACAGCAGTCTCTTACCTCTTCAGGAGCACTATCTGCTCCTCCTTACTCCAGGTGCCCCCTCAGTATGCCGTGTGCTAAGGGGGCACCTGTGCAGGCATGCTACTGGATCCATAGACACACACAATGCAGGTAAGCCACACCTCCTCTCCCTCCTCACTGGAGTTTGACTAACAACAACAGGAGCTTATGGCTCTCACTCTTGCCTGTGTCTCCTGTGAGAATAGGAAGTAGAGGAGGGGTGCTGCAGCCAAGACAGTGTATAGTGGTGAGAGAAGACAAGTATGTGTTTAGAGGCAGGTGGAGCTAGGACAGGTAGTGGAAGATTTTTTTTTTACCTTAAAGTGTTATTTTAGTAAATATAAACTGCTAAATACCTTTTCTCATTAGCACTATATAGCAGTCTTATGATTTCTATCCATGTCTGTCTGAGCACTGGTTAAAGCTTGTAGGAGGAGTTTTCATTCTCCTCTGACTGTCTTTTGAGGCTGTATGGCCCTTGACCCTCTGCCTGGACAGTCCTGATTGGCCCTGTGCTTATCACATGCATCCTCCCAAAAAAACCTCTGTAGCAAAACACACCAAATTGAGCATGTGCAGAGTGCCTCAAAGGCTCTGTATCAGCAAAAGGATTGAGGACAGTAAAAGAAGGGGAGGATCAGAGAAGACAGAATCAAACAGCATTTTAACACAATGTTGAGGATTAGCCCCTTAGGTTCCACAGTGAATATATCAAGCATGCTTTACTAAATATACAGATTGATTTTACTGTTGTGGATTTAGTAACACTTTAATACATATAATGCATTAAGGTAAAAAACGTATTGAGTTTGGAACTACTTTAATTTGTAAATTTACTAGAAAATGTGAGTACTGTTGAATAAGAAATCATAAACTAAGGTAAAAGCCATGGATTTATTTGACCTGAGAGAGGATAAGACTTTTAGTGTAGTGTAGATAAAGTATGAGAATGTGATGTTTTTTAGGAAATCCAATGACGAGAGGCTAAGATGGTAGTTAAGGACACTTTATCCTTTCTAGAAGTTAATAATGTTTTACTTTCAATGACTAAAGTGTAATATCGTTTAGTATGTATGTGTTGGTGTTTGTGGAAGTAGTTGGGATGGGTAGATGTCTTAGCCAGTTAAAAGTGTAGCAGCTAGGCCGCTGTAAAATAGTAAGGAGGGTGTCAGTATTTTTACCCCCCTGCCTTAAAAGCTAGTGAAAAAGTGCAAAAATATAATAATACTTCTAAAATCTAAAATCTGTAAGTAAGCAGGAATATAATGAACAAATGCATTAAGTTTAGTGCTTAAGTCCATCAAACACACAGGTAGAAAGCCTTTGATCATTTCACCTTTTCAAATTACTTTTTGTGCCTGCATCAAAGACCGCTCTTTGTTTTCTTCATAATTCTCATCTTTCTCTTTGACTAAGCTTGAGTTTGCATCATAGACTAACTGACCTGCATTCCCAGGTGTTTTCTTCATTGCCAGATCCAGAAGGACCACTCAACACTGCCTCAGTAATGAAGACTGGGAAGAGTCAAGCGGCACCTTACCAAGCCGCTACAGCATCAGTGGGAGTGGCCTTTCCAGATTCTGTTGACTACTGCTAAAGCTTGAGAGTAAGCCCACCTGGTCCACACCTCCATTTGCAAAAAAAGTTTCATGCCTTCCCTTTGTGACGTCAGCACTCCAGGCGGTTTCAATGACTGGGCTATCAGCCAAGGAGGAACACTGTTCATGGAGAAGGTCATTCCTTACACTGCTTGGAACCTTTCAGTGGTAAGTTGTTTTGCTATGTGCTGCTGTTTATGTGTAGCCTTTAGAGGTGTCATTTAAGCCCAGCTGGCTATTTGTGTTTTGTCTAGAAATGACAGTGCTATTTGAACTTAAACTATTGTGCGTGTGACCATACCCTGTAACTGTTTTTTAGACCTTCCCTAATTGGGGTTCCCTTTATGGACTAATTTATTTTCCAGTGAAAGTTTGTTGGAGCAGGACATTTTTCATCCCTAGAAACATTGTTAAGTTAGCGTTAAAGTGGTTGTAACCCTAAAAGATTATCCTGTTCCTTTTAAGCATGTTAGACCACATAGTGCATGTACGGTGTCATTTTACCTTTTCTAACCTGTAAAAAAAGTGGTTGATTCTGCCAGTTCCTGTGTCCCCCGACCACAGTAATCATGGCTGCTGATCCCTACTTACCGTGGTCAGTTTACGTGCCTCCGTCAGCCCGCTGCTTCCCTCTCTCCCCTCTCCTCCTCCCTCCCTGCCTGTCAGCTTATGTGTGTGAGCCGCCCCTCCCCTTCTATCACTGTTCCGAGCAGCAGTAAAGTAACTACTTACAATTCCTGCCAGCCCCTCTGCAAGGACAAAATGTACTACACAGTGTCTTAGTTTTTTTAAAATTCTCCTTCTAAATGCCTTATTCCACCTTGCCGATCTGCGGTCACGTGACTGCCCGGCAGAAGTCAGAGGGGAATCTCACCCTCTCCCTCTGTAGTGCATAGATTGGAGAAGGAGAGCGGAAGGTGGTCACATAACCACAGATAAGTGAGTTATTTAGAAGAAGAATTTTAAAAAAGCACATATACTGTGTAGCAGCGGCGGCTGGTGCATAAGGGGTGCTTGGGCGCGGCCTCCCCGCCGCTGACATGAAGAAAAAAAAAAAGTCAGCCCGGCCCCCCTGCAGGAGGCGCCGGTACATTGACTTTTCATTTTTTTTTTTTTATCGTTGGCTCCTTGCTGTCAGCTGACAGCAAGTAGTGAGCCGATTGGCCAGTAATTAAATTATATGTGTGTGCGCTGGCCAGGCGCACACACATGGTCTGATTGGCTGCCCCATGGAGCCATCAGAGCCAATGACTCTGTCATTGGCTGCTGCAGGCGGGGGCGGGACAATGGAGGATGTGTTGGCTGCGTGATAAGTCACGCAGGCGCAGCACTCCACTGGGACACACCATGAGGAGAGACCGAGAGAGGGAGAGGAGGACCAGTCCCGGACACAGTGTCAGACAGTGAGAGTGAACTGCCGCGGTGCCGCCCTGCACTTGTCTCCAGTGCCAGCCAGCCACCACTGTACCAGCACTCCAGTGCCAGCCCAGCCACCACTGCCAGAGTGCCAGCCAGCACCACACCAACAGCAGCCATACCACCAGAGTCCAACCAGACGGAGCCAGAGACAGCAGGACATCTGGGCCGACTGCAGACTGCACAGGTGGGTGAGTGCCTGAAGCTGCATTTTAGATGAATAGGTAACATTAAAAAAAATGCTAGTGCACTGGAGGGGGACCAAAAAATAATGTGTGCATCAAATGTATCCTTTATTGTAATCACATTCACTAAAGAAGAGCTTTACAAGAAAACTAGATCCTGCCTAATCTATTCCTCTTGGAAAATGGTCACAGTAAGCATGCTAGACAGTCATCATGATAGCAAAATCCAAAGTGACCGGATTGAACCTCTCCCCAAATGAATGTATTTTATTTGCACTGCAAAGTCCTGAGATGCATGCTTCATTAAATATTACTTTTCAAATGCCAATTTTTGCAGATGACATTGGCATTTGAAAAGTAATATTTAAAGACGCATGCATCTCAGGACTTTTAATGTGCCGTTTTTTTTTTTAAAAACTGCGCATGCTGAATACATAGCCTATTGTGCTGTACATCTGGGTCCTACACTTCTTTTTCAGTTATGGTTTCACAGCTTTTGCTTCCACTATCCTCCATCCTTGCACCATCTTGCGGTGGAAAACAAGTACTTTGGGGGACAGCTTTTGATTGAAGGCAAATATTTCAGCAAAAGCTGCTTTTTTATTTTGTCTTTGCAAGAGTTGTTTTCTTTTCATTTGTGTTCATCCAATCAGATCTGCCAGATGAATGGAAAATAGGGTTTCCATCTGTCTTTGGCAGATCGGAGCGGATTGGATGTCAGCGGACGTGTCATCACTGACATTCGTCGTTCCATAGAAGTACATGGAGCGTCTGTTCAGGTCCACCTGAAAAATTGCAGGCGGACCTGATCATCTCGAACTAGGGTCCTTTCACACCAGCAGAGCCTGTTTTGACGGGCTCAGCGGGGATCCATCCGCTGAGCTGGCGGATGACAGGATCGTCTCTGCACTCCGTGCAGAGACTGATCTGTCACAGCTCCATTCTCCTCTCTGGAGGATCAGATGAACACGGCCCGTCTGTCCATGTTCATCCAATCTGATCCGCCAGACGGATCGAAACCGCTGACATCCGTTGCTCCATAGAGGACAATGGCGCATCTGTTCAGGTCCGCCTGAAAAACTGATAGGCAGACCCGAATGATCCGCTGGTGTGAAAGAGCCCTTAATTTCTAAAGGTGTCTTTTATGCAATGCCATAAAAAAAACTGATAGAAGGCTATTTACAGTGCTACATTACTAATAGTTGATTGCGCACCCAAACATTTTGAGCACCAGCCGCCACTGTCAGGAGTCCTAACACAATGAGTCAAATATATAAGGGGCGGGGCTTACAAGAAGTGGGAGTGGCCAACAATAGGGACGGGGTCTGGCGCCCCCACATCCAAAAATTTCACCAGCCGCCACTGCTGTGTAGTACATTTTGTCAGAGGGGCTGGCAGTGATTGTGAGCACTGACTTTACAAACACTTACAGTAGTTAGCATGCTTTCTGCATCTTCTATACAGTAACCTCCACCAACACAATGGGGTTGATTTACTAAAGGCAAATCGTCTGTGCACTGCAAGTGCACCTGCAACTACACCAACAAGTGCACTTCAAGTGCAGTTGCTCTAGCTCTGAGGGGAACATGCAAGGAAAATACAAAAACAGCATTTTTGCTTGCAGATGATTGGATGATAGAAATCAGCAGAGCTTCCCCTCATATATAGAGCAACTGCCCTTCCAAGTGCACTTTCAGTGCACTTGTAATGCACAGTATATTTACCTTTAGTAAATCAACCTCCATGTGTATATAATGTCCCAGTGTATATATAATGTATTTCCAAATCTTCCAATCTGATGTGCCATACTTCAACGAAAGTGAGACTCTTCTGTGATTCACACTCTACTACTGATACCACAAAAAGCTTATCTGATAGATGAACCCCATATTTGTGTTTGGCATAATCCCCATGCTGGATAACCAAAGGAGACTAATGCAATCCCAATCATAGCAATATATCACTCTTTTCTCCTACAATATGATCACAGTAGAAAAAATATTGAAAGCTCCAGAGCGGATATTCCAATGGATTTTTTAAAAATTACCACATAAAATAAGACTAAAAGTTACAAAAAGATGCCACTACAATCTCTCGCCATGCAGCATGATGATGTCAGCATCCAAACTCCTCCTTTCATCACAACCACATATCCTCAGGGACCATGGACACTGACTCACATTAAAGTCCTAATAATATTCATAGGTGACCAGGCAGAAGGGCAGTAATAAATAGGAAGAGAGTTTCCTCCTACCTGCCCACCCTAGGCATAATCAGAAAGGACTGCCCCCCACTCAGCATTGCAGTACCCCTTCACCATGTAAATATACCCATAACATTGCATCACATTTGGTGAAAAAACAAAAAAACATCAAGTTATTGTTCTGATATTGTATAAATAATAACCTCTCCTAAGAGTAAACTTGTGACAATATACAATATCTACCCATAAACACAATGTCATAAAAATGTCATATAGCAGGCATACAGAATATAGGAAAAACTGCATCTTGCAATTGTACATATTTAAAAATTAACAACTAAAAAAAGAACTTAAGATAATGAAAATGAAAAACTTTCAGCAATTATCATTAAAGTGGTATTAACCACTTCTGTTTGGGTGCATGTCATATGACGTCGCTACCTTTGAGAAGTGATATCTGAATGGTGCCATTCAGATATTGTTTTTTCAGGAAGCGATTCTGCACTAGATAAAAGTGGTCTTAGCGGCAGATTCGCCACGAGATCATTTTTATCAGCGGCAGGAGAGGTGCCCCCCCCCCCTCCCGCCGCTTTCCGGTCATCTCCGCCGCTTCCCGGACCCACCAGCAGCAGCGGAGATGATCCGATCCGTCCCCCCCAGTGTCCGAGAGCCGAGTGAGTGGCAGTGAGTACGGCGGGGCAGAAATGACGTCAGAAGTCATGTCCGCCCAACGGTCTTAAAGGGCCCATTTTTTTTTGGGCTGTCATTTTTTTCAGTTTTTTTTTGTTTTTTTTGCATTTTAGTGTAAAAGGACTTTTTGACCCCAGATCTCATATTTAAGAGGACCTGCCATGCTTTTTTCTATTACAAGGAATGTTTACATTTCTTGTAATAGGAATAAAGTGATCATTTTTTTTAAAAGAACAGTGTAAAAATAAAAAGTAAAAAGTGAAATAAATAAGTAAAAAAATAATAATTAAAAAAAAAAAAAAATTTAAAGCGCCCCATCCTTGCGAGCTCGTGCGCAGAAGCGAACGTATACGTAAGTCCCACCCACATATGAAAACGGTGTTCAAACCACACATGTGAGGTATCACCGTGATCGTTAGAGCGAGAGCAACAATTCTATCACTAGACCTCCTCTTTAGCTCAAAACTGCTAACCTGTAGAATATTTTAAACGTCGCCAATGGAGATTTTTAAGCTGCAAAGTCTGTCGCCATTCCGCGAGCGGACGCAATTTTGAAGCATGACATGTTGGGTATCATTTTACTTGGCGTAACATTATCTTTCACAATATGGAAAAAAATTGGCCTTAAAACCTTACTGTTTTCTTATTTTTTAACTAAAAAAACTGAATTTATTAAAAAAAAAGCATGCTTGGAAGACCGTTGCACAAATACGGTGTGACATAAAGTTTTGCAATGACTGCCATTTTATTCTCTAGGGTGTTAGAAAAAAAAAATATAATGTTTGTGGGTTCTAAGTAATTTTATAGCAAAAAAAATGATTTTAACTTGTAAGCAACGAACCCAAAAAACAGGCCCCTTACTGAGGTGGTTGACTGCTTCTCTCCTCTCAGCCTGGAACTTCCAGCAACCGCTAAGCAGCGTCCCAGCAAAGGAGTCATCTCTATTTGTGCACCAGAGGAACCCCTAAACTCCCAGCCACCCTTCCATGTGAGCAAGGCGGATGGAGAAGGACTAATCCAGCTGCACAACACCCGGATATGGCGTCGCCGCCATCTCGCTCTGAGGCGATACATCCAGCACAGCTACAAGTGAGCACACTCCCTCCCTGCCACTGGCCACCAGCTCCCAGGTCACTCCACTCACACATCGCCACCAGCTGAGCCGATCGGAGAGAACCGTGTCGCCAGGCACGGCTCCGCCGCTTAGTCAGCTGTAGCAGTTGTGGCCACCATCTTACTACGACCGCATAGACCCCGCTCCACGAGTCTCCATCCTGTCGCCGACTGGCGGTAAAGACAGCTCCAGTGGCCGCCCCACAGTCTCCCCTTGCAGCCCACTGTCTGGACGGTCAGTAAGGCGGCGCTACTGACAGGCCGCTGTATCAGCATTAGCAGGAACAACGGCCGCCATATTGCAGCTGCTTCACAGGCCTATCCGTCATCCGATGACATCCAGGCCTTGGTGATTAATAACTCAGTCAGGCTGGTACCTTCGGCCTCCTGGCGATCTCCCCGCACCCGCCAGACAAGTAGTGAAAGGATAAAGAGGGAGATCCACGTCAGCAGTTGTAATGATTAGAAGCGGCCGCCATCTTGCAAACACCACACAGGCCTCATCTTATCCAGCGCCATCCGAGCTCCTGCTACCAAACTGTTACTACACAAAGATCCCAGCACCCCCCATACAACCCCCCCTTACTGACTACCCACAAATTGGGGTGAGAGGGCAAAATTGGAGGCATTACAACAACCAGTGAAAAGACAGCTGCCATCTTAAGGCCTGCACAAGGACCACCATAAATCCATTCAGCATCTGCCCCTCTTAGAAGCCCCCGTAAGGTGGAAGACCTATACTGCCCCCCAGAAACCCCCTCTAGTGACTCTGACGCCAGATCAGTGCACCCGCTCTTCAGAAACCTCTGCCCCTCCAGCTTTTCTCCACAGTCAGCCTGCTCCAGCATTGCTCAAAGTCTAGGAGGACGACCTCCTGGGCCCAAATATTTTGCACACCGCTCAGGAATTAACACAGCTGTGGCCCCCTACCCAAGCTCTCCTAGCCTTACCTAACTTCTGCTTTGGTCGCCCTTCGGTTAGTGCTCTCCTGTCAGAGATCTTACCCAGGTCCAGGGACACCTTTGGCATCCAGCCCTCCAAACTTCTCTTTGCGAAACATTGCCACCTAAAACTGAGGAAAAGTGGTATGCCCAGAGCGAAAACTTCCCAACAGAGTCTTCATCGCTGTATAACAGACTTTTTTCTTAAAGACAACATGCAACAATCACAAAGTGAGTCTGCAGAATCCCTGCCTCCCATGTCACCCCCGACATCAACTGCGTTGCAAGTTCTGACCACCTACCATGAAGAGATGGACAGTTCAGAACAATGCACCCCCCACCTCTAGGGGCTACACCCGAAAGGGGCAAAAGGGCAGCTCAATCACCAGCACCCTCACCTTCTAAGGTGCCTCTCTATAAGAAACAACACTGGAGCGGAGAACAGAGCAACTCCAGTCATCGCGAATCCCTGGCGGATCTTCCCACCAGTGATCAACCTGCTTCAGAACACACACTAAAAATTATGCTTTTCTCACTGCAAAACGATCTCAGAAACGAACTCCGTTCATCTCTGACAGTACTCCAAACCAGAGTTGAACAGAAGACAGTATCGACACACTTGAGGGACAAGCGGCGGAGCGGACCTCAAAATATTTGGAATGTTCAGAAGAGATCCTCCATCACTCAGAAGATATACGCTACCTGCAGGCCAAAGTGGCTGATCTTGAGGATCGTTCTAGGAGGAACAACATCAAATTCAGGGGCATACCTGAAGCGGTCAAGCCTTCTGAACTCACAGCGTTTCTTCACCAACTGTTCCTCAAGCTCATTCCGCAATTAACACAATCAGAAATAATGATCGACAGAGCGCATAGAATAGCAAAACCAAACTATCTACCGGAAACAGTCCCGCGAGATGTGCTGGCTCGCATACACTTCTATCAAATTAAAGAAAAGCTCATGTCAGCAGCACGTTCGAGCAAGACCCTTCTGGACCCTTATGCCAACATATCACTCTATGTGGATATATCCGCAGCAACGGCCAGGAACAGAAAGGAGTTCGCTCAGGTCACCTCAGTCTTGCGTGAGCGCAACATTCCGTACAAATGGGGATTCCCAGCTAAGCTGATCGTCACCTATCACAATCAACCCACGACCATCATCTCTCCCAAAGAAGGCATGAAGCGCCTGCTGAACTGGGGGATCATAACCCCCCGCCTCCGCACTTGGAACATCAGCGATCTCAAGCACCTACAAGGGGCCACCTGTCTTCCTACCGCTCCCAATGCCGAGGACAACCTCATGGCCCCTAGATGACTCCTTATAGGCTACGGCCTATCAATTCTAACATCAAGATAACGGAAAACAAAGTGCAACCTAGTTCCAGATGAATACTTCCTTCCTCATTGGTAATTACTGTTATCTAATTTTCCTGTTCCTTTCTCTTGCCTCTCGGCCTTTGATATAACCCTCAGGTATTAGAAAAGTGCCAAGCACTTCGTTTTCAAATTTACAGAGCACATAAGTTTGGTAACTAGTACTATTGCTATTTTATTTGTTTGTTTTCTTTTTGTTTTCCATTTTAAGACGTCCAACTAAAGATACAACATTCTCAGTGTACTTTTTCATATCTTGAACTCTGACATCTACAGCTACACATAACCATACATCTGAATAGCAGGTGAACTTGGTGAGATTTCTCTGATCTAGCTATACAAGCAATGGCTCTGAACATAATCTCTCTCAATGTCAAGGGCCTCAATTCGTCCTTCAAACGTCAACTACTCTGGAGAGAGGCCTTAACTAGCAAAGCAGACATCGTTTGTTCCCAGGAGACACAATTTGCTGCCTCTAAACCACCCCAATTTAACCACAAACTATTTCCTCTTTGCTTTACGGCAAATTCCCCCAAGAAAAAAGCAGGGGTCCTAATAGCAATCCGCTACTCAGTGGCATTTAAATTGATACACTCTGAAACTGACCCATCAGGCAGATATATTCTACTTCATGCCACCTTTAATGATCAGACGTTTACGTTAATTAATATCTACACCCCTAATACCCACCAGGGCCAATTCTATCAGGCAATTATTGAAAAACTTAAACCCTTTAGACAACATCCCCTCATTATCTGTGGGGACTTCAACCAAACAGTAGACCCACCTCCTAGATTCCTCTAACCCATTGCGAAAACAGTCTACTGCCCTTTCAAATCTTTTATCCTCGGAGGATGTATATGATCCTTGGCGATGCCTTCATGGCTCAGAAAAAGACTTCACCTTCTATTCACATACACACAAAGCCTATTCCAGGATAGACATGTTTCTGGTCGATAAACTCACCCTTCAGGCAGTACAAAAAACCACAATTGGCAATATCACATGGTCTGACCATGCTCCGGTCTCACTTAAAGTGTTCTCCCTGGAACACATGCCTACGGGCAAAAGATGGAGACTTAACACCTCCCTACTGAACAATCCAACCTACCAGAGACATGTCAAATCCACAATAAAAGAATACTTTCAACACAATGCCAATTCTGTTACAAACCCTTATACATGTTGGAATGCCCACAAGGCCGTGGTTAGAGGTCTTCTTATAAAGTTTGGTGCCCAGGAGAAACGGAAACGCATCACTACCACTGTTAGCCTATTACAACAAATTAGCTCCCTTGAAAGAGCACATAAGACGGCACCATCTTCCTCTTTAGCACAAGACTTCACCTACACTCAAATTTTGACCTAACTCTGAAAAAATTGAAATTAAATTTTTATGCATACCACAACAAACCAGGGGCACTCCTTGCAAAGCAACTCAAAAAACGTCTAGTCCACGCAAAAATTCCATATCTGTTCTCGATAGATCAGAAGCGCATCTCCAACCCTAAAGACATAGCAGACCGGTTCAGTCAGTACTACGCTAAACTGTAAAATCTAACTTCATTGGGAACATGTGAAGCGCCCACTTCGAGTGACATATCATGTTTCCTGGACCATCTAAAATTACCATCTCTCACACATGAGCAGCTGCTAAACATCTCCAAACCCTTTACCGAGCCTAAGATTGAGAAGGCCATATATTCCTTACCACTCCACAAAGCTCCTGGCCCAGATGGTTTTTGTAATGAATATTACAAACAATTTAAGCAAACACTTCAGCCATTCCTCCGACAGGCATTTAACCATACCCTACAGACGGGTTCTATGCCAGGGGAAGCCCTAGAAGCTACTATAACTGCTATTACTAAACCAGGCAAACCAGCAGAAGACCCAGCTAATTATAGGCCAATATCACTGCTCAACACAGATACCAAATTATTTGTCAAAATTCTTGCAACCCTCATAGCCACAGTTATACCCTACCTGGTATATCCGGATCAAGTAAGATTCATAAACGGGAGACAGGCTTCCGACGGCACTAGAAGATACCTTAGCTTGCTCCAATGGGTGGAACACAATCGAACGCCCTCTCTGTTTATCTCATTAGACGCAGAGAAGGCGTTTGATAGAGTAGATTGGAACTTCCTACAGGCAGTTCTGACAAAATTTGGCTTCTCTGGTCCTCTGCTACAGGTCATAATTGCCCTATACTCAGCTCCATCTGCTAGGGTAATCAACGCAGGCATCTTCTCAGAACCCTTTAAAATCTCAAACAGCACTAGGCAGGGCTGCCCCCTCTCCCCACTAATATTCGTGCTAATCATAGAACCCCTGGCCCATTCCATAGGTTCCAATGACCAAATTAAAGGTATCTCTGTTGACTCCTATGATCACAAAGTTGGCCTCTACGCGGACGATGTAATAATATCAATCTCAGAACCTCAAATATCGCTCCCCCACCTCCACCAAACACTGGACCTCTTTAGTAGGGCTTCCCTTTACAAAATCAATTACACTAAGTCAGCCATGATAGGCGTCAATTTAGACCCTAAAGCTAAACAGAACATCACTAAATTAACAACCTTCTCCTGGGCCCCAAACTCCACACTCCCCTACTTAGGTATTTCACTGACCACTCCTTCGTCACATTTGCTACCACTGAATTATTCCCAACTGCTGAACAAATTACAAAAAACTATATGTGACCTTAAAAATGCACAAGCCTCGTGGGCAGGACGAATAGCATTATCTAAAACGTACTTAATGCCTCACATCTTATATTGCTTTTGGACACTTCCTATACCATTTCTCCGTTCTCAACTAGATAAATTACAGGCGATAGTCTCAGCTTTCATCTGGAATGGCAAACACCCCAGACTTAAAAAGATAACTCTCTGTACCCCAACCGCATCTGGAGGAATGGGGGCCCCCAATATCACGGCCTACTACAAAGCTACTATCTTGGAACAAGCTAAAAGCTGGTGGTCCCCAGTGACCCACTTCCCCTGGCTACAGATCGAAAGAGCAGTCCTAGCAACCAACCCTAAGCTAATGCTTTCAGCGCTATTGATACAAAACTACAAACAACGTACCTTCCTTCACACCATCAACGCTACGATCAATACATAGCACTCGCTTCTGCAGACCTCAGGAGGAATCTCACTCATGGTACTGAAAGCACTCCCGCTATTAACACTGCAAGCTATCTTGCCTGATATCCCACTAATAAATTGGTCCCAAGCAAGAATCACCTCATTAGGCCACTTATATGATAACGCCACCTTCCGCTCCTTCCAACAACTGAGAGACAAATTTCAGATTCCAGCCAAAGATCTATTTAAATACCTCAGAGTCCGCTCAGCTCTCTCTAAAACCACTTGGGCAAAGACAAACCTGCTGTGGCATGCATTACGCTTCTACAATGGTACCGACCCCACAAAGAGAGGCATATCTTACTATTATAAATTACTAACCAACATTCCATTCTCTGATAAAACCCACGCTATGCTCAAATGGGAACACCATCTCCATCTCTCATATATGCAGCAACAATGGCTCCTGGCATTACAACGACCTTTAAAGTTCTCTAAATGTCTCACTCATTGGGAAGGAGTGCAAAAAATTTATCACAGTTGGTATCTCACCCCCACCAAACTGGCCAGAATATACTCCTCAGCCTCAGATAAATGCTGGAGGTCCTGCGGTCAAACAGGTACAAGCTTGCATATCTGGTGGACATGCCCTAAACAACTCTCCTTTTGGCGATCTATTGGCAAACTCTTGACAGACCTGACACACAGCCCGGCAACCCTCTCTCCGCAATTGATCCTGTTTGGATTAGACTTTGACTCCTGGCCTACACACTCCCATGTACTGCTGACCCATATACTTGTCTCCATCAGACTCTCAATAGCCAGAAAATGGAAAGCACAGACACCGCCGTCCATAGGCGAAGTTCTCTCCTCCCTGAATGAACAAGGGCTCATGGAACTCATGTTTGCAAAAGCGCACTTACAAATACCCAGGTTTCAAAAAAGCTGGGCCCTGTGGTTAGTGCATTCCAAGTGCACAATCTCAATCTGAATAGCTACCTCCAGGGAGCTACTACATGCACGATAACCTTATACATTACTTGTTTCACCATGTTTGTTAGACATTACTCCCTGTCTTTGTCTTAGACAAATGCAGATTTGGGGGGACATGGGAGTGTCTCCCCCCGGGGTTGGCGTCCCCGCGTTATCGCATCCCCTATTTTCGTAATATGCTAGGTTTTATGCTTACACTACGTTGACTCATGATCATTAATTCCTTAATGTACAATTTCTTATGTACAAAAAAAAACAAAAAAAACTGTTGTGATATGAACATTGAATATGATGTTCCGATTTATATTTGGATATACTGTCTTTATCTTTGTGTACCAATAAAAATTTTATCTACAAAAAAAAAACCTCCAAACATTTTTAAGGATCCACCAATGTATCTTGATAATTCATTTAATTTAATATTAGTGTGTAGAATAGAAGGTAATCATAGATTACTCAAACCCGTTCTCCTACTATACCTATCTGGTTTGGAGCAAATAATTTCCATTATTTGCACATTCTTTATCCCTTTATCCAAATCTTCTTTACGTTTGAAGTGTATTCTGGCATTTACTTTCCTGTAACTCACTGTAAAACTGAAAAAAAAAAAAACAATTGCCAAATCATTGCTGTAGTAGCAAGAATGACAAATTCATGTTGAAACAGGTAACTAGACCAGGGGTTCCCCATTCTAATTTTAGGAGAAACATTTCACACAGTATCTAAAATGTAATCAATGGCACTAACAAGAGGAGTTTTATTTCTTTTGCTAACAATGAATGTGCCCTTCAAATGAAGGTAAGGAAAAAATTTATGGTTTCTTAACAAAAATTTCAGAATATTTAGTTCCCATTGGTCCAACAGATCACTGGTCCCTACAGAAAACATACATTTCTTGTGTAGAAGAAATATCCTAAATTAGCCATTTTAATTCCATGAGTAATTGTGTATTATACTTGCCATATTTGTAAGGGAAAGTTTTACTATCTGCCCAGGCCTTCAATTTAAGAGAGACAATTTTACCTTCACACCCAGGTTAGGGAAATGTATTTAATGGGACAAATAATAATTTTCTCTAAGCAGGTAGAGTCTGCAAACTGGTGTCAGATAGTGACTGCTGCACATCTATTTCAGACCATGAGGTTCTCATAAGGGAATATTTAAACATGGTCAAATAGTTTGTATAGGCAGTTAGGACCAGGGTGAGAGTGAATGGGATCCATTTTCTTGAAAGCGGTTGAATGGAACTTGGTTAAATGAAATGCCAGGTTAATTTCTTACACTCACAGTTGGTATTATAGTTTCCTGGTGCATCTTCATGGCAGCATACACATGGGTTGTGGCTCCGCCCCCACAACATGATAGGACTGGTTAACTATAAATCAAAGACAGACCCGGCTCACAGCATTCTCCTTTTTTTCCTCACCTGATCAGGACTGGAGTCGCGAGGTATCCCTTACCGCTTGTCGCCCCAGCCAAGTTCAGCCTCTCTTGGTTGGAAGTCCTTCCTGTACAGTCTCTAAACGAGCTTTATGGTTGGAGCCCCATTCTGGTGGTCTGGGGGGCATATTTCAGCTTTTCCTGGGTGGATGTCCTTCCTGTACAGTCTCTAAATGAGCGATATGGTTGGAACCCGATGCTGGTGGTGCAGGCCTCTCAAAGAAAGCTTTAAACAAGCTTTGACGTAAGTGACAGCGTTTCCCTTTTTGGTATAGCGAGTAAATCTCTGACATGTCCTTCCTGTAGGTGGGTCCTTTTCGACTTTATACGGGGGGTCTGGTGGTCTTACCCCGAGGTTGGTATTTCGAGCAAATCTCTGACATGTCCTTCCTGAAGGTTGGTTCTCTCCGACTTGAACCGACCCCGCTGTTCGCCATTCCCTATGGAGCGCTGAGGTCAGGACTAGTCCACTCCTTTTTTTCCTCTTACGACACTCGGCCCAGACAGAAACTAAATATCAATTGGTCAGGATAGTACAACACCCCCGCCTCGGTGTTGGGTACACAT
>BLSH010164691.1:50479-64396 GCA_018402905.1 Glandirana rugosa | reverse complement strand
ATCAACATGTACAGTCATATCCTAGATTAAGACAATTAAAAGAGCCGACTCTCCACAAGGCCTTCCTGTTTCGGATGACTTAAGAGCACATTGAACTAGGGCAGTGCCAGCTCAGTGCACAGCTCAGTGCTGAGGGTCTCCTGAGGCTATTTGCAAGTCAGCAATATGGTCCTCCCAGGAAACACCTTTATTACACTTAAAGTGAACCCGGCTCACGACAGTAAAATTTGGAAAATTCATGGTGCATAATTGCGCTTCTGATCATTACAAAATTTTTCTTGCACCCTCCCATATGGCGAGTTAGGTCCCATGTGTATGCTGCCATGATGCACCAGGAAAATGGAAAATTGTATACTCACCTTTCCGTAATTTTCCTTTCCTGGTGCATCTTCATGGCAGCATACAGATTCCCGCCCAAATTGGTGAGAGTTACAGAGCATGCTGTGAGCCGGGTCTGTCTTTGATTTATAGTTAACCAGTCCTATCATGTTGTGGGGGCGGAGCCACAACCCATGTGTATGCTGCCATGAAGATGCACCAGGAAAGGAAAATTACGGAAAGGTGAGTATACAATTTTCCATTTTTAATAATTATTTTCTGCATTTCTTCTTCTGGGTTGTTTAACCACTTAACGCCAGTCCCTCCCGCCCGTTTAAAGGATTCTGATGCTGGGAGGCGGGGTTTCTGATCATTTAAAAGCTGTGATTGGCTGTCACAACGGTCACATGATCGGAAAGCTCCTGATCACAAGTAGAGATTAGGAACTTTCTGTTAGCCACCGCTAACAGGGTGCGCACTCTCGGCACAGCTCTGTTTACATTCAGGTATGCATATATGCAGCCACTCGGGGTTAAGACCCACATGCCAAGAGGCCGCATATTTGTGTTCAGCTGGGGTGAAGAGGTTAAACAAATGTATCTCTGTTAAATTAGTATCTGAGTACCCCTAAAAGTGGTATTGGTAACAGAGTATATGGTTGGCTGCACCAAAGTAGTAGTTACACTTTAAAAACACAAAATTATGTATTTCTTTATTGTACATTCATATTAATAGTAATATGAGAATTATGAATGTTCATTCTGTGATATTTCATCTGTAGCCCACACAATGCCATACAGACAGTCTCTGTGGTTGAGGGCACAGTGTTCCTGAAGTAAAGACGTCATTCATCTGCATTACCTCATGAGGGCTATATTTGGGCTACCACAGAGAAAATACATAGATGTTCGCTCAAACTGAACAATGATATCATTTAAATGCAGGAGTAAGAGCTGCTAAATTAATAAGCTTTGTTATAGAACATTTCTATATTTCACTTTTTGTTATTTTTGTCAGAAACAGAAATAATAATATTCAGCTTCTGTTACAAAAGCCTAAGATTTAGAATTCTGAATTGGTGGCTTTATTTTTCCTTCTTTACAACATTAATAATTGCATATTCCTAAAACAGCAGACAGATACCAGTATACATTTTTAATAATACATCATAAGCACTTGTATCGTATAGGGATATGTAACACACATCCATTAATCTAAACCTCTGGCAACAAAAGTGAGTACATCCCTAAGCGAAAATGTCCAAATTGGGTCCAATTAGCCATTTTCCCTCCCCAGTGTCATGTGACTCATTCGTGTTACAAGGTTTCAAGTGTGAATGGGGAGAAGGTGTGTTAAATCTGGTGTTATTGCTCTCACTCTCTCATATTGGTCACTGGATGTTCAACATGGCACCCCATGGCAAATAACTCTCTGAGGATCTAAAAAAATAATTGTTGCTCGTCATAAAGATGGCCTAGGCTATAAGAAGTTTGCCAAGACCCTGAAACGGAGCTGCAGCACGGTGACCAAGAACATACAGCATTTTAACAGGACAGGTTCCACTCAGAACAGGCCTTGCCATGGTCGACCAAAGAAGTTGAGTGCACGTGCTCAGCATCATATCCAGAGGTTGTCTTTGGGAAATAGACATATGAGTACTACCAGTGTTGCTGCAGAGGTTGAAGGGGTGGGGGGTCAGCCTGTCAGTGCTCAGACCATATGCCGCACACTGCATCAAATTGGTCTGCATGGCTGTTGTCCCAGAAGGAAATTTCTTCTAAAGATGATGCACAAGAAAGCTTGCAAACAATTTTCTGAAGATAAGCAGACTAAGGACATGTCCTGTGGTCTGATGAGACCAAGATAAACTTACCGTACTTGGTTCAGATGGTGTCAAATGTGTGTGGCGGCAACCAGGTGAGGACAACAAAGACAAGTGTGTCTTGCCTACAGTCAAGCATGGCGGTGGGAGTATCATGGTCTGGGGTTGCATGAGACAAAAAAGAGAGGGCAGGTGCGCCTCTAAGTGTAAACCATTATAGTCTTTATTAAAATCAATCACAGTGGTACTCACAAATGTAGACATAAGAATCGTGTTGCAGTGTCAGCCACTGCTGGCTAATGTCCATGAAAGTCCGGTGCCTTCGGGAGAGGGGAGTGGCGGCTGTCTTCAGGTGATACTGAGGGGGAAACCATGAATTTCAAAATGTACTGTGATATACTGAAGCAGAGCATGATCCCCTCCCTCCAGAGACTGGGCCACAGGGCAGTATTCCACCAACATGATAACGACCCCAAACACACCTCCAAGATGACCACTGCCATGCTAAAGATGCTGAGAGTAAAGGTGATGGGCTGGCCAAGCATGTCTCCAGACCTAAACCCTATTGAGCATCTGTGGAGCATCCTCAAATGGAAGGTGGAAGAGCGCAACGTCTCTAACATACACCAGCTCTGTGATGTCATCATGGAGGAGTGGAAGAGGAATCCAGTGTCAATCTGTGAAGCTCTGGTAAACTCTATCCCCAAGAGGGTTAAAGCAGTGCTGGAAAATAATGGTGGCCACACAAAATGTTGACACTTTGTGCCCAATTCGGACATTTTCACTTAGGCGTTACTCACTTTTGTTACCAGTGGTTTAGACATTAATGGCTGTGTGTTGAGTTATTTTGAGGGGACAGCAAATTTACACTGTTATACAAGCTGTACACTCACTACTTTACATTGTAGCAAAGTGTCATTTATTCAGTGTTGTCACATGAAACGATATAATAAAACATTTACAAAAATGTGAAGGGTGTACTCACTTTTGTGAGATACTCTATTATATATATTGTATACACTGCATAAATACTGTATATACAGTATATATATATATATATATATATAGAAAGTATCCAGTCATGTAGTATGAAAACTAGACATTTACTGAAAAAGATACAAAAAACATTGTACATACATAATGAAGCCTCATTCCTCTTCATAGATACTACTTCCATTGAGACAACTGGGCCTTCATTTCTGGATCATAGCCGTGGTTCATCTCTGGTTAAGACCATCCTGAGGAAATCTGGTTCATTGGTAGCGGTTTGAAGAAAGTCTTTAACAAGTGCAGCACAATGCTCTGGTAGCAGAATCCGTGGAATGAATTTTGCCATGACATGTTTCATGCCAAGATCCTGAGTCAAAATATCGCACACAATGAGGTTGATTTACTAAAACTGGAGAGTGCAAAATCTGGTGCAGCTCTGTACAGAAACCAATCAGCTTCCAGAATTTTTTTTGTCAAAGCTTGAACACGTTGAAATTACAAGCTGATTGGCTACCATACACAGCTGCACCCGATTTTGCACGCTCTCGTTTTAGTAAATCAATCACAAAGTTTTGGAATCCCTAGAGCAGCTTCAAGTTCTTGCACTGTCACTCGCTGGTCTTTGTTGATTGCAGCCTGTACAAGTTCAACATTCTCAAGTGCTCTGCTTGTTGCAGGCCTTTCCGAAATGTGGATCACTTTCAACAGATTCTCGACCATCTTTAAAGCATTTGTGCCACAGTGTTTGTGCCATACTTTTATTTGTGTTGTACTCATTGCATCGTCCCCAAAAACCTTCTAAATCATATGAATAGTTTTAGCGAAGGAATATTCAAGCTTAACGCAAAATTTGAAGCAGATCCGTTGCTCTGCTCCATACGTCATTTTGGATGTGACAGCCACACAGTACACATGCTCACACAATGGCATCTAGCACCCCCATGGACTAGTACAGTGAAGTTGTCATTATTCACACATGCGCATTCCAGTCCACTCTCCTTGGCTGCCAGGTTATATCAATGTCACAGAAACTGTTCTCATTATATTAACAATGGCTGGACTTTTACAGACCTCATGTATATTTATATACAGTACAGTATATCCCACTCTTACCCTTTATTTACCCTTTAAGAATGTAGAACTCCAAATTATAGGTTGCAGTACACTTCAGACATCTTCTTCAAGTATTTAGTATTGCTATATTGTATGCTGAATACTTTTGAACAATACATTTGAATTGTGTTGCAACCTATTGTTTGGACTTAGATATATACTTACAGTACTGTGCAAATGTTTTAGGCAGGTGTGAAATAATTCTGAAAGTTAAGAATGCATTCAGAAGTGCTAATAGTTTATTTTTATCAATTAACAAGATGGGAAGTAAATGAACATAAGAGAAATCCAAATCATATCAATATTTGATGTGGCTACCCTTTGGCTGCAAACCAGCATCAATTCTTTTAGGTACACACAGTGCTTGTACACACGGTTTTTGAAGGAACTTGGCAGGTAGGTTGTTCCAAACATCTAGAACTAAGCACAGATCTGTAGGTTGCCTCCTTCTGTCCTTCATGTAATCCCAAACCATCACTTATAAGACTCCTTGTTCTTCTTTATGCAGAAGATAGTTCTTAATGACATTGGCTGTATGTTTGGGGTCATTGCCCTGCTGCAGAATACATTTGGGGCCAATCACACACCTCCCTGATGGTATGGCATGATGGATAAGTATCTGCCTGTATTTCTCAGCATTGAGGACACCATTGGTCCTGGTCAAATATCTAACTCCATTTGCAGAAATGCAGCCCCAAACTTGCAAGGAACCTCTACTATGCTTCACTGTTGCCTGCAGACACTCATTATTGTACTGCTTTCTAGCCCTTTAGCTAACAAACTGGCTCCTGCTACAGCTAAATATTTAACATTTTTCCATGAAGACTACTTCCCTGGACAGTAGATAGGCGTACCTGGGTCCAACTGGTTTCCACCCGTTCTGTGCTGGTGGCACTTCTTGCCAGGGGAAGTAAGTATGATGTGTCTTTCATCTATTGCAAGTTTCCATGGCCGATCACCGGTTGTACAGTCCTCAACATTGCCCTATCAATGGTGTCCTCAATGCTGAAAACTACAGGCATATACTTATCCATCATGTCATACCATCAGGGAGGCATGTGATTGGCCCAAAATGTATTCTGCAACGGGACAACAACCCCAAACATACAGCCAATGTCCTTAAAAAAGACATATGGACTTATAAAAAAAAAACATTTATATTCACCTAGGAAGATGCAGCATCAATCTGATGCTGCATCTGTCTGCCACCAGCTCTGCAATGAGAACTGGGCAATCAAACACCGCTGATCACTCAGTTCTCCCAGTCCACTTTAAGCAGAGAGCTGTGACTGTCACCCACCGGCTCTCTGTCTGCCCCTCCAGCGCTCATTGGAGCACTGGGCTGTGCAGGGGACGGGAGAGGCTGGCTCTGGCTCTCAGTGGATCACTGAGAGGTTGAGCCAGTTGCCAGTCCAGGCATCTGGGTGGATCCCGATCATATGGTTGGCTCACAACAAACAGATCACAGGAGTGCAGAATACTGTATGGTACTTCAACAAGTCATTTTCTTTTCCTGTGATTTGGCTCATTTTACCTTTTTTTCAGGGCACTGACTAGTGGCAATAGTAGCATATCTCACTCTTTTCCAGTGGCGGCCCGTCCATTGAGGGCACATGGGCACCGCCTCCCCTACCCATTTACCAGAAGTCTGCCTAAGATACAAGTCAGATTTCAGGTATCCCCTGCAACAAAAATGGCCTTTTTGTAGTGGCACGTTCAATAGGAACATGTCTAAAGGGATGCAGACGAACAAATTTCTTCATTGGTGCCCTGCTGCTGCCACAGCTGACTGATAATTATGAAACCGCTCCAATTAGACTCACTTAGAGGCACAGAGAAGCAAGCAGTGATTTCTTCAGTATAACAAAAGGTAGCAATCTGAAACAAAGTTTGTTATAATCTTTGCAATGTACATAGATCACCCAGATGGGAATGTTGTTTTCTCAACAAAAGTGGAGTTACACTTTAAGGCTACACAGACGGTTTCCTACTGTGCATTTGTGAGTCACGCTGTGCTTTCTGAATGGTCCCGCCATCTTCTGGGACATGTGTGTCCTAGGAGACAGCGGGCAGAAGGAGGAGGGGACTGAAATGTCATAGATCAGCGATTTTACTCGGAAGTGGGAGCGGATACCTGTCAAAACCAATAACCTGTAGGTATGTCCATAAATATGGTGATCTTGTGACTTGTATTAAAGATGGTCTTCCATATCAGGGCCCCACAGAAAATCAATCCCTTTCTATTCATATTTGGATGTGGTGCCACATTCTGAGTTATGTCTCAATATTTGTTTCACTCAGGCCTTTGGACTGTATACTTGGTTTTACTAGGTTTTATAAATGCCTATTATTATTTGGAATTGTTTGTGGGAATGGGTGAATAAAAGACTGGTGTATGTACTGTATGTATTACATGCCTACTTGATCAGCATATTTCAAATTCCAAGGCTGGTGCACAGCAGAAAAATGGAGAATACCCGATCTCCAAATATATAGAAACAAAAAGTCCGATCAGCAGCACTTTATAATTTATATAAAGAGTCACAAAACTCATTACATGAACAGTTTTGAATCCGTGGGGACCTTTCATCAGGTATAACAATAATGAGACATAAATTCAGTGGTATTCCTTGTAAAGTATACCTCTTAGGGTTGGTGCACACCAGAACACGGTGTGGGAAAGGCGTGTTGCGTACATGTTTTCCTCACTGCTTTCAAAACGCATTGCTTTTGCAATTTCTGTTTTCCGTTTGCAGCCACCAGATCACATGGTACCACAGTACCATGCAATGTTGTGCGGAGCATTTTTCAAAAGTAGTGCATGCATTACTTTTTGTGCAATATGGTGCAACTTCAGCGATTTCAAATGAATTGGCTGAAAATCACACTGCAGGGGAATGCACAGTAACACGCACCTTGTTCCTGTGCAAATCTGGTGTGAACTGGCCCTTAAACTGGAAACAAGCAACAGCTAAGCTTCTTTACATAAGTCACTTTTCAGCTTGTTATATAAATAAAAAAATAGAAATATCATTGGTCAATCCACATATCACATGCAATAAAAAAGAAACACACATAACTAATACAATAGGAAACATAAACTGTAATTTATATAAAAAAAGATGTAAATCAAAATCCTTATTTTCTCTGGCTTGCAATAGTGTCAGGTTGAGAGATCCACTTGACTTGAACAAGGAATGTGGTCAATTACCATAAATCTAATTTGGGCAGGATGACCACACTGTCTGAAATGCTTAGCCACCAGCAATTCAGACTGTGGGGAATGAATAGTGTATTTCTGCTGTGACACCTTATCTTTAAAGTGGTATTCAACCCAAAAGCAAACATTTATCAGATTGCAGCTTAAACATTCTTATATGTGATGGCTACATTTGTTTTCTTTTTTAGGCTTTCTTTTATTTTCATCTGGTGATTCAGCCAGTAAGTCTATTGCTTTTTAAAAGAACAAGCTCTCCAATAGAATGTATCATTTCTAAAGATGAGACAAACCATTTACCACTAGTTGGGGTGCTTACACTAATCAGATTTTATTTATCCATGTAAAAACCTTTATCTAACAAGAAAAAAGAGGAGGCATGTTACTGACCAGATCACCAGGTGAAAACAGATGGAAAAATCCCCAAAAGAGAAAACAAATGCAGCCACTACATCTAAGGATTAGCTGTAATATATTACATTTTTGGTTTTACGTTTAATACCGATTTAACTTTTTCAGTACTCTCCCCCATGTAGTAAAAAGGGCATTTAACAATATAGATAATGTATCAGCACATAGAAAAAAAATGTTTTACATTTTAAATATATCCCCCCTGAAAAAGCACTGCTCACCCCAGACAAGCCCAAATACAAATCCAAAACCAGCTAGTTTTGGATTTGCATATAACAACATAAACCCCATATGTGGATTGACAGTGTTTCTCAAACTTTTATCAGCCAAAGTGCCCTTTTCTGCACAATCTTGAGGCACCCCTAAAATGTAAAAACAAAACGAATAGTTTACCACACTCGGAGCACTCTCATCATTAGATGTGATTTATTTTTACAAAACAAATACACCTTTTCACACTGGTACTGACTAGTGTTCCTTCTCATTGACCTGTGACCCAGGTGCTGACGGAGAGGGGCAGGGAAGGGGCAAACAAGGATGCTGTACAGGTGATTGACATCCTCCTTATCAACCAATAAAAATATTGGTCGTTAGGACGCTGGCAGCTGGAAGGTTGTGATGGAGCACAATGTAAACCTGTGGCTTTGTGCAACTGAAAAACAGGCTTTATCCACCCACTAGCTTGTATACAATTGATTGGCTTTTTTTTTTTTAAAGGTAACATTATTGTTTGCAAAGTAACAGAAAAATAGCACAAACATAAAGAAACAATGCTCACCGACAAACGGCAAGCAACACAGGCTCAAAATGTCTTCATTTCAATATATCGGTAGCTTATATGGAGAGATCATATACAGTATCTCACAAAAAGTGAGTACACCCCTCACATTTTTGTAAATATTTTATTCTATCTTTTCATGTGACAACACTGAAGAAATGACACTTTGCTACAATGTAAAGTAGTGAGTGTACAGCTTGTATAACAGTGTAAATTTGCTGTCCCCAAAATAACTCAACACACAGCTGTTAATGTCTAAACTGCTGGCAACAAAAGTGAGTACACCCCTAAGTGAAAATGTCCAAATTGGGCCCAAAGTGTCAATATTTTGTGTGGCCACCATTATTTTCCAGCACTGCTTTAACCATCTTGGGCATGGAGTTCACCAGAGCTTCACAGGTTGCCACTGGAGTCCTCTTCCACTCCTCCATGACCACATCACGGAGCTGGTGAATGTTAGAGACCTTGCACTCCTCCATCTTCCGTTTGAGGATGCCCCACAGATTCTCAATAGGGTTTAGGTCTGCAAACATGCTTGGCCAGTCCATCAACTTTACCCTCACCTTCTTCAGCAAGGCAGCGGTCGTCTTGAAGGTGTGTTTGGGGTCGTTATCATATTGGAATACTGCCCTGCGGCCCAGTCTCTGAAGGGAGGGGATCACGCTCTGCTTCAGTATGTCGCAGTACATGTTGGCATTCATGGTTCCCTCAATGAACTGTAGCTCCCCAGTGCTGGCAGCACTCATTCAGCCCCAGACCATGACACTCCCATCACCTTGCTTGACTGTAGGCAAGACACATTTGTCTTTGTACTCCTCCCCTGGTTGCTGCCACATACGCTTGACACCATCTGACCCAAATAAGTTTATCTTGGTTCCAGTAATCCATGCCCTTAGTGTGCTTGTCTTCAGCAAACTATTTGTGGGCTTTCTTGTGCATCATCTTTAGAAGAGGCTTCCTTCTGGGATGACAGCCATGCAGACCAATTTGATGCAGTGTGTGGTGTATGGTCTGAGCACTGACAGGCTGACCCCCCACCCCTTCAACCTCTGCAGCAATGCTGGCATCACTCATACGTCTATTTCCCAAAGACAACCTCTGGATATGACGCTGAGCATGTGCACTCAACTTCTTTGGTTGACCATGACGATGCCTGTTCTGAGTGGGACCTGTCCTGTTAAACCACTGTATGGTCTTGGCCATCGTGCTGCAAATTATGTAGTGAGTGCAGAGTGGGCCCCCTCCCCATTGGGGCACATGTGCACTGCACACTTTAGGAACATGCCAGTATAAGATGGGAAGTCCAGAGCTCTACAACCACAGGAACTGCTCTATACTTGCATTCTTTATCAATAAAGCTCTAGAAAAAATTATAGCTGAGGTGAGGTATGAAATTAAAGTGAACCTTCCCGTTGCCCACACTAGGCAAAGTAACAGGTTGGCGCTATAGGAGGAACCATAGTCAGGCTGTACTCACCTTTCCAGTGCTCGCCTTGCCACCACACTCTGCAGCCAGAGCAACCTAAGCAAATTTTGACCAGTCACATGTTCCCTCATACCTGAAAACATCAGATATTCTTAGGGCTCTTTCTGGGGAGATTGAGGGAGGCTGCTCTTGGTTGCACCTTACTGACCCATAGAAAGGAATGCACAGTTCACTGTGGTATGCAGGTTGGGCATAGCAGAGCTTGGAGCTAAGTCACTATTCGCATACTGATCATGCCATATTCAGGTGCAAGCACCTTGCAGTGCATACTTTAATTTTGCTATGTTACTATGTTTTTATTCCATCAAAAATAACATGTTTTTTGCAGTATAAATATTTTAATTGCTGAAATACAAAATAGTACATAGCAATAAACAGATTTTTTTTCAAGCAGCAAAGTGTGCTACACTGTTTTCTCTAGCTTACAGAATAAAGCCTCACTAAATCTATTTTCATAGTGAAATGAAGCTCCAGACAGTGAATCTCTGCAGCGCCCTTTCAGCGAGACAGAAAAGCTTGAGCAGCCAGAACAGCCTCTTGTCCTCATTTGCATCTTGGAATGACTCAACTTGTTTGCTTGACCTAGATGTCAGAACTGTATGCTGTACAGAAAACGATTAGCGTTACAAGGTGCCGATATGAAGGGAGGTGTCCGAGACTGGGTGTAATCTGCTCATAAATAGAACTAATTATTATCATACAAAAGCTGAACAAGCAAAATAGATCCTAAAGATACTTTACTGATTATTTCTGCCATGATAACCGCTTTTCTTTAAAATATGTGATAATTTGGTCGATGGTGATGAAGACAGCTTTCATGAATACGAGTAACCACTTTTTAACCAATATCTCTTTTATGCACGGGAGGGCTGGGCCAGGGGGCAGGGGGGCAACTGCCCCCCAGGCCACCCTAACTTACATTCAAAATGGCCACTCACACTTTTTTCTTCTTGTGCAGGAAGAAAGCAGGGGCCAGGGACGCAGCCACCAACTAACTGCAGGCAAAGGGTGGGGGGGGGGCACCGAGGGCCGACTGTGCTGATGGGCACTGGCGAGCCTGCATTTATGGGCACTGATCAGGTTGCATTTGATGGGCACTGGTGAGGCTGCATTGATGGGCACTTATGAGGCTAAGCTGATGGGCACTGATGAGGCTGCATTGGTGGGCACTGATGAGCTGCATTGATGCATTGTTTTTGATAAACCTCTTTTGTGGCTATTAACATTAAATTATGTTACCACATTGTATCATATTTGTCTTGCTTCATAACATCAATATCCGTTCTAAAACCAGGTGGGCATGGATGGTAAGCCGATTCGGTGGTTCAATGGGTCACTTGACTGGACTTGCCCCCCAGGCCTAAGGCTGCCAGCCCTCCCCTGCTTTTATGGAAAGATGACGGAACTTTCCCACAATCCTTTTGCAGTTCTAAATTTTTCTTGCAGTGCCCCCTGTTTTTGAAGTATGCTATTATGACTTGACCATATAATACAGAAGTTTTATAAGGGTGTCATACATGGCCCTGGGTCTCATAAATGGTCCTGGGCCTCACAGCTGCATATTTGGAAAGCACTTTTTGCTTTTAGCTATATGCATACATAAGTAAAAAATGCAAACCAGGCATATAATTAGCTTCAATGACTCATGTACTACAATAAGTCACAGGTGAATTCAGGTGACTATGCTTTACTTTTTGCATGGCCATACAGTTACAACCTTGTATGATAATGTTAAATTCATTGGCAAACGTAAAAGCTATAGATTTGTGTGATGATGTCCAATTCATTGGGAAACTTACATTAAAAGAGACACCGCCACCTGCCCAATGAGGGCAAAGTGACAGTACCTCCTGACAGCTCACTCTCCCCAGCTAGCCATAACTATGTCTGCATCTGCCTCCCCACGGCAGGAGGTCACCCTCGATAATCTCTGGTGTTATATGATGTTGGAGCTGGATAACATCATTGTCCCACTTATGTGACAGTGTTCAGGATTGGTGATTAGCCAAAGGTCCGAACACTGCCACATGGGCGAGGTCATGATTATGGACATCAGACAGTATAATATTCAGTACTTACTAAAAGGAGGGACATTCTAGAACCATTGTTCTGTGACTCAGGCATGCTGAAGTTCACTTTCAATTTATCATGGAATATACAGTAGTTTGTAGCGCCCTCTACTTAGGTAGGTGCATAGTGGTAATGTTTTCTCTACAGGTGAGATAAATTTAGTCAGGCCTGACTTGTGTGCAGGCCTGATTGTTTTAATTCTGAGTCGAGGAGTGGCCTAGGGAGGACTGGTGATTGCAGGTAGTGACAAACATTGGTAACCCCTCCTTTCTGGATCAGAAGGTTCTGGAGGAAAGGGTGGGAAAAAGGGAGTGGAGCTGCTTGAGGTATGTTAAGGAGCTCTGTCCAATCCCCAACCCGGATTGGCAGGGGGCAGGCCTCCTTAAATACCTTGGGTCAGCCCAGTCTGGGAGGAGAGTTCGGGTGGAAGACTTGGAGATGAGATAGCGTGGAGGCGCGTGCCTTGGTCTGGGGGGGGGGCGTGACCTCGGGGCTGGAGTGCTCGGGTGCAGCCAGGAGGAGTGAGATTCTGCAGGAGAAAGCACAGCGAGAGAGAGCACAATCAGAGAGATCTTCAGGAGAGGAACCACAGGTGTCAGGAGTCGGTGAGCAACACACGCCCTGGGAAGCTGGAGGAGGCACACAGATAGCAAGGATAACTTGCCACAAATTTGTGGCAGTATTGAATTGTAAGTCTGTTAACTTGCTGCACATTTTCACTGGCAAGTTGTACACTTGCAGAGCACTTGAAGCACAAGTTCTGGTTGACACTTTTCCAATTTGTAGCAAATTTGCATGGCAAGTCTCTAGCAAGAGCAAAGTTGCAGTTGTGAGCCTACAGCAAGAGCTCTGAAAGTCTACAGCATGAAAATTCAGCCACAGTGACCCCTGTGGTGGGTTGACTATTGCACTACATAACTGAATCAGAACTTGCAGCAGACTTGCAGAATGTTTGCAAAGAAATTTGATCTGGAATCATGTGATGCAAATTTGGGGCAATTGTGCAACAAACTTGTGAAGACTGGCAAGTCTAGCAATAGCTTAGCAAGTCATTTTCAAACTTGCAGCACAATTGCTTGCTATCTGGGCATGCCCGGAGCAGATTGGGGGTGAGAGACAGTCTGTGAAGGATGCAAGAGCCAGTTTGGGACTGTGGTGTCACCCGGGCAGCCATCAGAAATTTTGGGGCCCATAACACAGTTTTAGGCCTGGCCCCCCCCGGGCCTGACCACCAACATTCCCCAGGGCCTGACTAATTCCCACCGAATATGCTCACCAGCCATCCCACAGGGTCCTTCAGTGCATACACTTTTATTTTAACACTCTTAGAACTAAGACTAAAAAAATATATTTTGGCCAAAAACTATGAAGCCTGAGACCATTACAAGCTAGACTCTTTTGAGCAGAACACAGTAACTGCACTACCTTTTCAACCCCCCCTCCCAATCTATCCTCCCCTAGCAGATCTAAGAAAACAAAAAAAAACCTCTAAAATAAATAAAAACTGTATGCACTCAGCCCCCCCATCACACCTGTAAGCACTCAGCCCCCATCACACCTGCACGCACTCAGCCCCCCATCACACCTGTAGGCACTCAGCCCCCATCACACCTGTATGCACTCAGCTCCCATCACACCTGTAGGCACTCAGCCCCCATCACACCTGTACACACTAAGCCCCCTGTCACACATGTACGCACTCAGCCCCCGTC
>BLSH010164691.1:36584-47744 GCA_018402905.1 Glandirana rugosa | reverse complement strand
GAGAAAGAGAATTTTTTTTTCTCTCCCTCTTCTCCTTCTCCTGTATGGGATAAAGGGTATGGGGTATGGTAACAATAAGGAAGGTAATGATTTATATTTGGTTGAGTGATTGCAGATGGTTAAAAAGTTATATATGGTGGAGCACAGGAGGCACAAATACAAGGAGGAAGTGGCACTGGCAATAGTGTGGAGGGGGGGTAGTTGGAATGTGTCAAAGTATAGGCACAGTAAATACTTTAAAGGTTACATATATTGGTGTATCACACTAGAAAATCATCTAGGTCACAATAAAAAGTCCCAGAGGGGGTTGGGGGGGAGGGAATAGGGGGAGGGGAGGGGGGATAGCTAGGTTGGTAGGTAGACTGCATAAAGGCAAATATAAGATGGTGAATGCCCCAAGTGATGAAGGGCGGGAGACTGGGGGGTAGGAGGGAGGCGGTCCCCCTTTGTGGCGCCCTCCCTCCGTCCCTCCGTGCTCCATGGCCGAGGCTTATGTCTCTTTTTGTCAGATCCTAATGGGTAGGCTGGTGACATTTGGGTCCTGGAACGTGAGGGGAGTGAGTAATCTAGTTAAAAAAACAGCTTTGTTTAAAATGGTTGCAACTCTGGGGATAAAAGTGCTATGCCTGCAAGAAACACATTTAACAGGGGACTCGACTGACTGCTTAAAGATCAGGGGATTCCCCCACCAGTTCCACTCTACGTATACCTCATATTCTAGAGGAACGAGTATATTAACCACTTCAGATCCGCGCTATTGCCAAAATACGACTCCAGCGCGGATCTGAAATGCCGGGAGGACGTCCATGGACATCCTCCACTGCGCATGCTCCAGCGCGCCCCCTGGCGGCAGCGGCGGCGCGCGCGCCGCACACTGCGCGAGCGTGCCAGTGGGACATCGAGTCCGCCCGAGACCCCGCCGATCACTTTTAGGAGCCTCAGAACGGGGAACCGCCGTTGTAAACACCTGTCACTGGGATCAGTTAGATCTGTTATGTCCCGGCCAGCCCTGCCCCCCCACAGTTAGAACACAGCCAGGGAACATATTTAACCCCTTCACTGCCCCCTGCAGGTTAACCCCTTCACTGCCAATGACATTTATGCAGTAATCAGTGGACATTTAAATTTCTGATCGCTGTATAAATGTCATTGGTCCCAAAAATGTGTAAAAAATGTCCGACATGTCCGCCCCAATATCGCAGTCCCAGTAAAAATCGCAGATCGCCGCCATTACTAGTAAAAAAAAAAAAATAATAAAAACGCCAGAAATCAATTCCCAGTTTGTAGACGCGATAACTTTTGCGCAAACCAATCAATATACGCCGATTGCGATTTTTTTTTTATACCAAAAATATGTAGAAGAATATATATCGGCCAAAACTGATGAATAATTTTTTTAATGGATTTGTACTTTAGTAAAAAATATTGTTCTTTTTTGCAAAATTGTCGCTCATTTTTTGTTTATAGCGGCGATCAGAAATGACGCAGAGGGGATCAAATACCACCAAAAGAAAGCTCTATTTGTGGGAAAAAAAGGACGCAAATTTTATTTGGGCACAACGTCGCACGACTGCGCAATTGTCATTCAAAATGCGACAGCGCTGAAAGCCAAAAATTGGTCTGGGCAGGAGGGGGGTTTAAGTGCCCGGTAAGGAAGGGGTTAATACATGCCTCAGTAGGGTTTGAATGTATTCAGGCAAAGTTGGACAGAGAGGGGAGATATGTATTTATATATTGTAGATTGGCAGAACTCACGATTATTTTGATAGGGGTGTACATTCCCCCGCCTTTTAGGCTAGATATTGTTGGCCGCCTTTTGGGATTTATGGCCGACAAAACTGGTATTCCAGTATTATGGTTGGGGGATTTTAACATGGTTATGAACACCCAGATGGATAGATGTCCTGTGAGGGGAAGGAGTGGACCCTCATCATGGACCCCGCTATATGAAATCTTAAAGGAAACTGGTTTAAGGGATATTTGGCGGTTTTCTCTTGTCACTCGGGCGTCCACTCCTCTCTCTCAAGGATAGATCTGGCTCTGGGAAATAACAAATTGGCTGCGAGGGAGGTGGATGTTAGATAGAAACATAGAAACATAGAAAAGTGACGACAGAAAAAGACTGAGTAGTCCATCGAGTCTGCCCTTTTTATTTATTTATTTTTTTTATTATTTATTTATTTTTATTTTTTATTTTTTTTTTTTTACATTAACCTTGTTGTTTGGCTATGGATTTATGCTTATCCCAAGCATATTTGAAGCCATTTACTGTTCACTGTCTCACAACCTCTGTTGGTAGTTTATTCCAATCATCAACCACCCTTTCACTAAAATAGTACTTTCTAAGATTAGTTTTGAACTTCCCCCCAGTTAGTTTGAGGTCATGTCCCCGTGTTCTTGATTTTGGTTTCATATTGAAAAGACTGCCCCCCTGAACCTTATTCACCCCCTTGATGTATTTAAAGGTTTCAATCACGTCTCCCCTCTCCCTTCTTTCCTCCAGACTGTACATATTAAGTTCCTGAAGTCGCTCTTGATATGTTTTATCCCCCAGACCTTTCACCATTTTTGTTACCCGTCTCTGAACTCGTTCTATTTTATCAATATCTTTTAGATACGTAGCGAGGGGCCTTTCAGACCATTCCCCAGTGATTGTGTTTGTGGAGATGGATGGGGGCCCCCAGGATAGGGACTGGCGGCTCAACCCATTATGGTTAAAATTAATAGCTCCGAAGGACCATATAATATCTAAACTACGAGAGTTCCTGCAATTGAATAGAGGTACGGCCAGTCAGGGCTTAATATGGGATACTCTTAAGGCCTTCCTGAGGGGGCTCTTGATACACCAAATCTCCAAAAAAAAAAATCAAGCGTGAAATGGGAATTGGAAGTAATGCATAGGGTAAAGGAAGCTGAGAGGGCCTATGTGGAGGACCCTACTCCGGAGAATCTGGGTAGCTGGGCTGAATCCTGGGGGTATTCCCGGATGGTGTCCCTGAAAAGGGCAGAAACCAAGAGATTTTTTTTTGAGAAAGGGGAATCTGCCGGGCACATGCTGGCCCTCCTGGCGCGGTCCCAGGAGAGACAGACATTTAGTATTGGCTCTGTGGAGACCCCGGGTGGGGGGGCTACCAGGTGCCCGGCGGAAATACTAAACATTTTTAAAGATTATTATGCTGATCTGTATAGCTCAAAAGTGGGGAGCAAGGAAAGAGAAATACAGGAGTTTTTGGGAAATCTAAATATCCCAAAGCTAACAGAGGAGGACAGGGCGCTGTTGGACTCGCCAATAGCCCTGGAAGAGTTGGTGGAGGTTGTATCTGAGGCTCCTAAACATAAAGGTCCGGGTCCGGATGGACTACCAAATGAAATATACTCAGAGTATGCTGGGGTTTTGCTTCCAGAGCTGCTGGCGACTCTCAACGATGCGGCAAGGAGGGGAGTAATGCCGGCATCTATGACAGAGGCCACCATAATTCTTATCCCCAAGGAGGGGAAGGATCGGAAGGACCCCCAGCAACCGGCGTCTTATCGACCCATCTCTTTGTTGTGCACTGATGTGAAATTGTTAGCCAAGGTGCTGGCAAAGCGACTTGGTAAGGTAACGCACAAACTGGTCCATTTGGACCAATGTGGGTTTATCTCTGGGAGGTCCACAGCTTTAAACATCAGGAGGCTGTTTTTGAACTTACAGGTTCCCTCAGAGGAGCCGGGTTCGAGGGCGGTGTTGTCCTTGGATGCCGTCAAGGCCTTCGATAGTCTGGAGTGGAGGTATCTTTGGGAGGCCTTGGTGGCGTTCAATATTGGTCCAGTGTTTTTGAACTGGGTAGGCCTCTTATACCAGAACCCTAAGGCGAGAGTAAAGATAGCCCAGAGGCTGTCAGGTTATTTTCCATTAACAAGGGGTACAAGGCAGGGGTGTCCATTGTCCCCCCTGTTGTTTGCCCTGGCAGTTGAGCCCTTGGCAATAGCAGTAAGAGGGGCGCAGGAAATACGGGGGTTCAGAAGAGGGCCAGTGGAGGAGAAGGTATCGTTGTTTGCAGATGACATCCTTTTTTATCTGGGAGATACGGGCCGCTCTCTGGCAGCAGCAAGGAAGCTGGTAAATTAATTTGGAAGTTGGACGGGCCTATCGGTCAACTGGGGGAAATCGGCTCTTCTCCCGCTTGATGGGTTGGTGGAGAATCTTCCGGAGGGCATGGGCCCTCTGCAGACAGTGACCTCCTTTAAATATTTGGGCATAATGGTCTCAATTAACCCCAAACACTATATAACAATAAACTTGGAACCTTTATTGAAAAAGTTTAGGTTGAAAATAAATAGCTGGAGGCGCCTCCCTTTAACGGTAACGGGCCGTAGTGAACTTAGTGAAAATGATCTGGCTCCCACAACAGTTATACATTCTGCATAATGCCCCTATATGGATCCCGGGGGTGTGGTTCAAGAGGGTAGAGAGACTCTTTAGAGAGTTGATATGGAAGGGTAAACGAGCTAGGATTGGGTTGTGGTACCTGCAGCTCCCTAGAGACAAGGGAGGTCTGGGGGTTCCGCACCCATGGGTGTACTTCTTGGCAACTCAACTGCAACAACTGGGGGGGGAGATGAGTACATCTGGTACAAACTATAGCCTTCGGGCCTATACCCCCCACTCATCTTGGTTGGGAGCATTGGAGGCAGAGTCAGTGGGGGTTTTAAACCAATGCCCAATGGGAATTTTAATACTAAAGGTTTGGCAAATGGTCAAGTCGATGCTGGAATAGCAGGGGTTTAGTGAATTTGCTCCGTTGTGGGATAACGAGAAGCTACCGGAACTGGCCGAACTGGGGGCGTTTAAAAACTGGGAGCGGAGGGGGGTGAATAGATTGAGGCAGCTGTTTAATGGGGACAACCTGAAGTCCTTTCAAGAACTGAGGGAGGAATTTGGTATACCGAATAAAATTTTTTTGGACCCAGCTTAATATTCTCCATAGGACCTTCTATACCCCTAAGAAATTAAACCAATTTGGTGGTAGCCGGGACGCTCTATGCACAAGGTGCAGGGGGGCGACCGGCGACCTGATCCATATGATCTGGAGGTGCCCCATGCTGTACAGATACTGGAGTGGTGTCCTTGAGGAGATCAACCGGGTCTTTGGACTGGCGTTGATCGGGGACCCGGTCCTGTGCATCTTGGGTTACCTGGAGGGAGGGGGAGGAATGGGACAGAGGAGACTGGCAGTAGAGAGATGCCTCTATCAGGCGAGGAAACAAATTACCTCAAAATGGAGGGATATCAACCCGACGTCAATAGGGAGCTGGCGCGAGAGGGTGAATGCAACAATTGTGAGGGAGAGGATGGTATATCTTGGAAGGAGAAAGAGTAATCTATTTGAAAAGGTTTGGGGTAAATGGATAGAGCGAGAGGGCCTACGATTTAGAGACGCACTTATCAAATAAAGTAAGAAGAAGATGGTTAGGAGGTGTTGGTAGAATGGGGCAAAAGATACAACCTAGCCGGGGGAGGGGGGGTAGAAAGGGGAGGGGGAGGGAGAGAAGGGGTGGTATAAGGTTGCAATGTTATCTATGTGATTGGTCATAAAATTAATGTATTTTTTTTATACTGTATGGCACAATGAAAAATGAAAATAAAGTATATTAAAAAAAAAAAACACCTGTACACACTCAGCCCCCATCACACCTGTATGTACTCAGCCCCCCATCACACCTGTACGCACTCAGCCCCCCATCACACCTGTACGCACTCAGCCCCCGTCACACCTGTACGCACTCAGCCCCCCGTCACACCTGTACACACTGGGCCCCCCCATCACACCTGTAAACACTCAGCCCCCGTCACACCTGTACGCACTCAGCCCCCCCCCACATGTACACACACACACACACACACACACTAACACATGTACATACAGACATGTACACACAGACATGTACACACACACACATGTACACACACATGTACACAGACGTACACACACACACACACACACATGTGCACATAGACATAGACATGTACACAACCCCCCATCCCTTTCTCTAGTATAACAGCCCTTAGAATCACAATGTAACTCCATCATGTTAGCTTGTCAGGTGTCCCATCTGAGAAGATTTAATACAGTGAGTCCAATCTACAGCACAGCAGCATGCCCCTGCACACACACTAACTTTTTGACTTACCCTCCATGCTGCTCTCTACCATCTGCATTCACCTGAGAGAGCTGGGTCCACTCCCACCATTGACGAGGCTGACCACAGCCCCTCCCCCGAGTCCTGCCTCACCTCAGCAGGGTAGGAAGAGGAGCGAGTGCTGGATGTGGGACACACACGGAGGAGGAATCAAGTGGCGGCTTGTGTGATTCTTGATTGTGGGCGCTGCACGGGCCAGCGGCTGCCTGCTAAGTGGCAAGTGCTAACAGTTTCAATTCATTATGCTGCTGTAGGGGGTGTGGGCTGGGCCCAGCCTGCTGAGCCCCTTACAAGTGTGTTGCCTGTATCCCCCTGATGGCGGCCTTCAATGTCAATGTGGGGTGGCAGGGCCTGGAAGAGGATGGGCTGGGAGTATTAGTCCATCACACTAGCTAGCACATATGTACTTTGCTACACTTTGGGGGCCTTGCCTGTAATGGGCAGTCTGGAGGTCATGATAAATCCACAGCAGGCCTTACCATGTGTTAGCTAGGCCGGAACTAAGTTTGTGCAGGAGAGAGGAACAAGGAGTAACTGTGCAGCAAGTGATAGTGTTGGAGAGAGGAACAAGGAGTTAACCATGCAGCAAGAGTTTGTGCTGGAGGAAGAGAAGGAGTGCATATACTGCACTGTATATAGAAGATCCCACAAAGAACTGTTGATCCATGGGCATCCCAATGCCATCCCTACCCCATCCAAGTTCAACCCCCTAATAAAAAAACAAAACAAAAACAAAGTACCGGCCTGTTCTGTGACTCCGGAGTGTGAGGATCAGTGTGATTGAGGGCAGAGCGACAGATAAACTACTACATTCAGCAACCCCCAAGGAGGCATTGGCTACAGTATGATAACCAAATATTCTTCTAACTGGTTGGGAATAGAGATGTATTAATATAGTTTCATAGTGGGAAATTTTGATTAAAATCACAAGTCCATACAGTTCTATCAATCATGTTTGGTGAATGTATATGTTTTTATGTTTAGGTTGCTACAGATTCCACTGAATATTGTGCTTGTTGAAAAAAAAGTTATTCAAAGTTATATACACTGTTAGCTGAAAGCAGCCAAATTTCACATTTTTACTGCTTTGACAGTAAAAAAAACAAAACCTTTCGCAATTTCAGATTGTAAAAGGGACTAGAACTGGGCAGATGTTGGTGCCAAACAATGCGAGTACCTGCCTCACTTCTTCCTGGATATGACAGCTACCCACCTGTTGTTAATGGAACCATCTACCATATTGTGTCATACTCTTGGCCAAAGATGCACTTATGCCATCCCTGGCCTGAGGCCTTAATATTTGAGAATAAAGGAATGTCCACACATAAAATGCATTTTCCGCGCTTTACTGTAACTTTGCAGGACTTTCGTGACATCTGACATCACATTGACATACTAGCAGAATTCCATACACAAGAGCAAACATTCTGTAGTTGTCATTTAGGCGCAAAACCCCAGCACTTAAAGCGGAGTTCCTCCCTATTAAGAGTTAGCAGCTACAAAAAGTGTAACTGCTGACTTTTAACAATTAGACACTCACCTGTCCCAGGCTCCAGCGATGCAGCCGCCTGGCGCTTCGCTCTTCTCCCCCTCCCCTTGGCGGCACCGGCATCACAAGTGTGGGCGCCTGGCTTTGGCTTCAAAGCCGGGATGCGCACTGCGCATGCGCGAGTCACAATACGCACTGTGAATGGCCAGTGCATCTTCTGGGACGTGTGGGAGGGGGGAAGGTGAACTCCCTTCCTGTGCCGCAGAGCCAGGAGAGGAAGTAGGGGAAATACCCCAATTGTGGCATTTCAGGGTGTCACCTTCCCTTAAAGCACTTTTGGGTGGAATTCCGCTTTAATTTGCAGTAAGCCATTTTACCTTTGCACCTCCACTCCTTGTGAGCATCAGAGTTGGGACCACTTTCCCAATGGAAGGTGCCCTCATTAGTATACCAGTCTCTCCCAATGTCCCTTCCATAGCTCTGCACAGCTCCCAGATGGCACACTCATTCCCAGGCTTCACCACTACTCACATCAGAGGATTCTGGCCTGGTCTAAAAGGCCCTATGCACCCCACTGCATGACCTGCAGAAGAAGGTCAGGATAGACAAGGTGACTACAGCTGTTCCTTTCTGTTCCACCTCACTCAGCACTTCAGCCCTGCAAAAGGCCTTTTGAGTTGGTAGACAATTACATCCTAACAGCTTTGGGGTGTTTGGCTTCTATGTCTTGCCAACCACTTGGCCCCTTATACACTGGTATTTATATGGGCACTTACTACACCCATGATATCACTAGAGGAGTAATTTTTCTAAAAGGGGACATAACATCCAATTATAACTTTCCCCTACCATAGTATAAATAAAACGTAACAGAGCAAACATTGCATAGCAGCATAGCAAAATAATTGATAGCAACATAAGGCTGATAGATCTTTCATATACAGTAGTTGGGTACTCCCTCCATTCCTCCATACCCGGGACCTGCTTGACACCATAATAACGGATATCCTCACTTTTGAAGCAAGATACCACCACTTTGCCCAAGTGAATGTGCCATCCATAGTTCCACTTGCGATAGACGCGGTGGAACTAGTCAGATGCAGAGGTCCCTTCAATGAGTACCCTTTTTAGTTTTGGGAACCCATAGGTGTCCCCACACTGCTGCCTCATACCAATGCTGCCACTGTGTTTCCATGGAAAAGCGGTTCTAGGATGTATGGGAACTCCCACCCATAGAGTTCCTGGACTTGTCAGATCATGTAGCATTGCAGGCCCGACAACCGCGTCCACGTCCAACTGTTCAGTCCTGGCGGAAGATAGGAGGCTGGCTGCTGAACAGCCTCCTGCGTGCTGCTAGAGTCACCCTCCTCATCTTCTTTCTCTCCTTCCAAAAATGGAGGGTGCCCGCTCTCCCAAGGATTAGGCACTTTCCGGTACTGCCCCCTCTCGGTCAGCACCATGGAGGCAGGGGCACCTGATGATTTGTTGAATGCAGTTATGGCAGCAGAAGTCACCATGTCCCCTTCTGACTCCCCAGTCTTTACAGCAGCCCTAGAGGCATCCTAAAGCACCCTCAGCCCCTACTTGGGCACCTTCTCCTGACTGAGGACGAGTACAGCTTCCCCAGACCTGACAGGTCCAACTCACATGGGACGGTCACCTGACCAGATTTGTTGTCATTCTGGCTGACTGGCTGGCAGATGAACAGCAGATGCAGCCAATGTGCCTCCTGGTGGTCCTTCTTCTATGGGCTCTCAACATCTCAACTCTGATGGATCAAGGGGAGGGCTTAACCCTGCTGTTCTTGGGGAAGTGCTGGTATGAGACACACTTCCAAATACCCTGGTTGCTGTCTTCTGCTGGTTTAGTTTAAGGGCTGGCCTTGTTCAGCACTTGCCAAGGGGTGTCGTCCTGGCAAGGCTCCTATTGCTCACCTGGTGCCTCCCTGATTTGTAGGATCTCAAAGAGGAATGCCCAACATCCACTGCAATGAACCCAAGGTGCCACAGCAGCCACACTTCAAACACACAGGGACCCAGGCTTCAGCCGCCCTTATGCAACACATTACTAACCCCTGCCTGAGCCTCCTGCGTGCTGCTAGAGTCACCCTCCTCATCTTCTTTCTCTCCTTACAAAAATGGAGTGTGCCCGTTCTCCCAAGGGTTGGGCACTTTCCGGTACTGCCCCCTCTTGGTTAGCTCTATGGAAGCAGGGGCACCTCATGACTTGTTGGATGCAGTTAGGGCAGCAGAAGTCACCATGTCCCCTTCTGACTCCCTAGTCTTTACAGCACCCCTAGAGGCATCCTAAAGCACCCTCAGCCCATACTTGGGCACCTTCTCCTGACTGAGGATGAGTACAGCTTCCCCAGACCTGACAGGTCCAACTCACATGGGACGGTCACCTGACCAGATGTGTTGTCATTCTGGCTGGCTGGCTGGCAGATGAACCGCAGATGGAGCCAATGTGCCTCCTGGTGGTCCTTCTTCTATGGGCTCTCAACAGCTCAACTCTGATGGATCTAGGGGAGGACTTAACCCTGCTGTTCTTGGGGAAGTGCTGGTATGAGACACCCTTCTGAATAGCCTGGTTGCTGTCTTCTGCTGGTTTAGTGTAAGGGCTGGCCTTGTCCGGCACTTGCCAAGGGGCGTCGTCCTGGCAAGGCTCCTATCGCTCACCTGGTGCCTCCCTGATTTGTAGGACCTCAAAGAGGAATGCCCAACATCCACTGCAATGAACCCAAGGTGCGACAGCAGCCACACTTCAAACACACAGGGACCCAGGCTTCAGCCGCCCTTATGCAACACATTACTAACCCCTGCCTGGGCATCACTGGAAGGCCAGTGTCCATGGGTTGAGCCACCCACACTGCAGCATAAGAAAAGAACTGCATGGTATTGGTACTGCTGTCCACACACCTAAGTGATTCAGAAGCATATGTTGTATTTCTTCTCCGCCTTCTAAATCATATTCAGTCTCAAATCTGGACAAATGGCACAGGGGGTGTGTTCTATCCTGCTGAGTATACCATAATTGTAAGGGGGGACTAAGATTGGGCAGGTGTTGATGCGAAACTATGCAAGCCCCTGCCCTGCTAGAAACATGGCTCATGAACATGAAGCATTAAATTAAAGTAAAGTAAAGAATTAAACTTCATATACAGTAAAAGGCACACTGCCTGTCAAATATGAGTCGTCCTATCTTGTGTGGGGGACACGGTAAACAGGTCTAAACTCTGACTTATACTAAATCTTCCGCCTCTTCTTTATGTTGTATACGAAGACTTAGTGAATCCACACACCTGTCGTCATGGTTATGGTACGTCAAGAAAAGAATACGACGTCACACCCACCGAGTTGGGTACCTGTGACCGGAAGGTCACTACGGGTCCGTCCCCAATCATTACACAACGTATTCCCGCCGACTTCGGACCCAGGGACACACAAACTTCACACCGACGACAGCGTGGAACCCAAGTAACGTCACCT
>BLSH010164691.1:4679-36574 GCA_018402905.1 Glandirana rugosa | reverse complement strand
AACTGAGCAGGTCCACTTCACCCGACGCGTTTCGTACCCCTGTCGATGTCCGTTGGGACGAAACGCGTCGGATGAAGTGGACCTGCTCAGTTTGCACACTACGCTTTTATTCGTTGTTATGGAATTCCTTACTGCCTGATTGACACTTTTAAAATGTAAGTGTGATACCTTTTAATAAATTCATTTGCCGATACAGTATTACGCTATTTAGACTCCTTTTTTATATTGAGGCATACTGTTGCATGGTGGTGTCGGATTTTGAGACCTAGCTGGAGACTTGCAGGAGTTCCTGGTCGGAGGTTGAATCACCTAACAGATTTCTGTATCCGTTTTGGAGTTTGATATCCTGGCTGTGGACCGCCGGGGAGTTCTCAACAGACGGTGGGACTGGAGCCACACAGGAGCCTAGAGGATGTCTATGTGGGATTAACTACATGCGCATTTCCTCTTATCGCTGGTAAGAGTACCTTTTACACTTTTGTTGGTGGTGTACAACACATGATGCAATGTTTCTACAATCTTTGAAGATATACGATTAATGTTTCGGATGTCTTGATCGGATTGAACACATTTTTCTTTATTTTGGACTTTATTTCGGTTGTTATTCACTATTGTAATATATACTGTGTTTTTTTAGCGCTACACTTTTTGGTTCACTTACCATGTGTTAGCTAGGCCGGAACTAAGTTTGTGCAGGAGAGAGGAACAAGGAGTAACTGTGCAGCAAGTGATAGTGTTGGAGAGAGGAACAAGGAGTTAACCGTGCAGCAAGAGTTTGTGCTGGAGGAAGAGAAGGAGTATATATTCTGCACTGTATATAGAAGTTCCCACAAAGAACTGTTGATCAATGGGCATCCCAATGCCATCCCTACCCCATCCAAGTTTAACCCCCTAATAAAAAAACAAAACAAAAACAAAGTACCGGCCTGTTCTGTGACTCCGGAGTGCGAGGATCAGTGTGATTGAGGGCAGAGCGACAGATAAACCACTACATTCAGCAACCCCCAAGGGGGCATTGTTACAGTATGATAACCAAATATTCTTCTAACTGGTTGGGAATAGAGATGTATTAATATAGTTACATAGTGGGCAAATTTGATTAAAGTCACAAGTCCATACAGTTCTATTAATCATGTTTGGTGAATGTATGTGTTTTTATGTTTAGGTTGCAACAGATTCCACTGAATATTGTGTTTGTTGAAAAAAAGTTATTCAAAGTTATATACACTGTTAGCTGAAAGCAGCCAAGTTTCACATTTTTACTGCTTTGACAGTAAAAAAAAAAAAAACCTTTCGCAATTTCAGATTGTAAAAGGGACTAGAACTGGGCAGATGTTGGTGCCAAACAATGCGAGTACCTGCCTCACTTCTTCCTGGATATGACAGCTACCCACCTGTTGTTAATGGAACCATCTACCATATTGTGTCATACTCTTGGCCAAAGATGCACTTATGCCATCCCTGGCCTGAGGCCTTAATATTTGAGACTAAAGGAATGTCCACACATAAAATGCATTTTCCGTGCTTTACTGTAACTTTGCAGGACTTTCGTGACATCTGACATCACATTGACATACTAGCAGAATTCTTCGGTAAGAAATGCCATACACAAGAGCAAACATTCTGTAGTTGTCATTTAGGCACAAAACCCCAGCACTTAAAGCGGAGTTCCACCCAAGATTTGGGGTGCTTATTTCAGATGATTGCAAAATGAGCAAACAGTGTGACCGTGCAATGGGAAAAGCAAATGAATTCTGGGATGTATCAGTAGAGGTATCACCAGCAGGAGGAAAGAGGTTCTGATTCCTCTATATGGATCTTTAGTGAGACCTCACTTAGAATACTGTGTCCAGTTCTGGAGACCACACTTACAAAAAGATATTGATAAGATAGAACGAGTTCAGAGACGGGTAACAAAAATGGTGAAAGATCTGGGGGATAAAACATATCAAGAGCGACTTCAGGAACTTAATATGTACAGTCTGGAGGAAAGAAGAACATGATTGAAACCTTTAAATACATCAAGGGGGTGAATAAGGTTCAGGAGGGCAGTCTTTTCAATATGAAACCAAAATCAAGAACACGGGGACATGACCTCAAACTAACTGGGGGGAAGTTCAAAACTAATCTTAGAAAGTATTATTTTACTGAAAGGGTGGTTGATGATTGGAATAAACTACCAACAGAGGTTGTGAGACAGTCAACAGTAAATGGCTTCAAACATGCTTGGGATAAACATAAATCTATAGTCAGACAACAAGGTTAATGTAAAAAAAAAATTATATAAAAAAAAAAAAAAATTAAAAATAAATTAAAAATAAATAAATAAATAAAAAGGGGCAGACTCGATAGACTACTCAGTCTTTTTCTGCCGTCACTTTTCTATGTTTCTATGTTGCTAAAAGTCAGCAGCTACAAAAAGTGTAGCTGCTGACTTTTAGTAATCAGACACTCACCTGTCCCAGGCTCCAGCGATGCAGCCGCCTGGCGCTTCGCTCTTCTCCCCCTCCCCTTGGCGGCGCTGGCATCACAAGTGTGGGCACCTGGCTTTGGCTTCAAAGCCGGGATGCGCACTGCGCATGCGCGAGTCGCGATACGCACTGTGAATGGCCGGTGCATCTTCTGGGATGTGTGGGAGGGGGGAAGATGAACTCCCTTCCTGTGCCGCAGAGCCAGGAGAGGAAGTAGGGGAAATACCCCAATTGTGGCATGTCAGGGGGTCACCTTCCCTTAAAGCACTTTTGGGTGGAACTCTGCTTTAATTTGCAGTAAGCCATTTTACCTTTGCACCTCCACTCCCTGTGAGCATCAGAGTTGGGACCACTTTCCCAATGGAAGGTGCCCTCATTAGTATACCAGTCTCTCCCAATGTCTCTTCCATAGCTCTGCACATCTCCCAGATGGCACACTCATTCCCAGGCTTCACCACTACTCATTCTGGCCTGGTCTAAAAGGCCCTATGCACCCCACTGCATGACCTGCAGAAGAAGGTCAGGATAGACAAGGTGACTACAGCTGTTCCTTTCTGTTCCACCTCACTCAGCACTTCAGCCCTGCAAAAGGCCTTTTGAGTTGGTAGACAATTACATCCTAACAGCTTTGGGGTGTTTGGCTTCTATGTCTTGCCAACCACTTGGCCCCTTATACATTGGTATTTATATGGGCACTTACTACACCCATGATATCACTAGAGGAGTGATTTTTCTAAAAGGGGACATAACATCCAATTATAACTTTCCCCTACCATAGTATAAATGAAACGTTTTAACAGAGCTAACATTGCATAGCAGCATAGCAAAATAATTGATAGCAACATAAGGCTGATAGATCTTTCATATACAGTAGTTGGGCACTCCCTCCATTCCTCCATACCCGGGACCTGCTTGACACCATAATAACGGATATCCTCTCTTTTGAAGCAAGATACCACCACTTTGCCCAAGTGAATGTGCCATCCATAGTTCCACTTGCGATAGACGCGGTGGAGCTAGTCAGATGCAGAGGTCCCTTCAATGAGTACCCTTTTTAGTTTGGGAACCCATAGGTGTCCACACACTGCTGCCTCATACCAATGCTGCCACTGTGTTTCCATGGAAAAGCGGTTCTGGGATGTATGGGAACTCCCACCCATAGAGTTCCTGGACTTGTCAGATCATGTAGCATTGCAGGTCCGACAACTGTGTCCATGTCCAACTGTTCAGGTCTGGAGGAAGATAGGAGGCTGGCTGCTGAACAGCCTCCTGCGTGCTGCTAGAGTTACCCTCCTCATCTTCTTTCTCTCCTTCCAAAAATGAAGGGTGCCCGCTCTACCAAGGATTAGGCACTTTCCGGTACTGCCCCCTCTCGGTCAACACCATGGAAGCAGGGGCACCTGATGATTTGTTGGATGCAGTTAGGGCAGCAGAAGTCACCATGTCCCCTTCTGACTCCCCAGTCTTTACAGCACCCCTAGAGGCATCCTAAAGCACCCTCAGCCCCTACTTGGGCACCTTCTCCTGACTGAGGATGAGTACAGCTTCCCCAGACCTGACAGGTCCAACTCACATGGGACGGTCACCTGACCAGATTTGTTGTCATTCTGGCTGACTGGCTGGCAGATGAACAGCAGATGGAACCAATGTGCCTCCTGGTGGTCCTTCTTCTATGGGCTCTCAACAGCTCAACTCTGATGGATCAAGGAGAGGGCTTAACCCTGCTTTTCTTGGGGAAGTGCTGGTAAGAGACACACTTCCAAATACCCTGGTTGCTGTCTTCTGCTGGTTTAGTGTAAGGGCTGGCCTTGTCCAGCACTTGCCAAGGGGTGTCGCTCTGGCAAGGCTCCTATCGCTCACCTGGTGCCTCCCTGATTTGTAGGACCTCAAAGAGGAATGCCCAAAATCCACTGCAATGAACCCAAGGTGCCATAGCAGCCACACTTGAAACACACAGGGACCCAGGCTTCAGCCGCCCTTATGCAACACATTACTAACCCCTGCCTGAGCGTCCAGCATGCTGCTAGAGTTACCCTCCTCATCTTCTTTCTCTCCTTCCAAAAATGGAGGGTGCCTGCTCTCCCAAGGATTGGGCACTTTCCGGTACTGCCCCCTCTTGGTCAGCTCTATGGAAGCAGGGGCACCTGATGACTTGTTGAATGCAGTTAGGGCAGCAGAAGTCACCATGTCCCCTTCTGACTCCCCAGTCTTTACAGCACCCCTAGGGGCATCCTAAAGCACCCTCAGCCCATACTTGGGCACTCCTGACTGAGGACGAGTACAGTTCCCCAGACCTGACAGGTCCAACTCACATGGGACGGTCACCTGACCAGATTTGTTGTCATTCTGGCTGGCTGGCTGGCAGATGAACAGCAGATGGAGCCAATGTGCCTCCTGGTGGTCCTTCTTCTATGGGCTCTCAACAGCTCAACTCTGATGGATCTAGGGGAGGACTTAACCCTGCTGTTCTTGGGGAAGTGCTGGTATGAGACACCCTTCCGGATACCCTGGTTGCTGTCTTCTGCTGGTTTAGTGTAAGGGCTGGCCTTGTCCGGCACTTGCCAAGGGGCATCGTCCTGGCAAGGCTCCTATCGCTCACCTGGTGCCTCCCTGATTTGTAGGACCTCAAAGAGGAATGCCCAACATCCACTGCAATGAACCCAAGGTGCCACAGCAGCCACACTTCAAACACACAGGGACCCAGGCTTCAGCCGCCCTTATGCAACACATTACTAACCCCTGCCTGGGCATCACTGGAAGGCCAGTGTCCATGGGTTTAGCCACCCACACTGCAGCATAAGAAAACAACTGCATGGTATTGGTACTTCTGTCCACATACCTTAGTGATTCAGAAGCATATGTTGTATTTCTTCTCCGCCTTCTAAATCATATTCAGTCTCAAATCTGGACAAATGGCACAGGGGGTGTGTTCTATCCTGCTGACTATACCATAATTGTAAGGGGGACTAAGATTGGGCAGGTGTTGATGCGAAACTATGCAAGCCCCTGCCCTGCTAGAAACATGGCTCATGAACATGAAGCATTAAATTAAAGTAAAGTAAAGAATTAAACTTCATATACAGTAAAAGGCACACTGCCTGTCAAACACCTCTTAAAAAGCATTCCAAGTAGAAATTGCTTTTCAGAGGAACACCAGTTCTTGCTGCATGTGTAAACAAGCCCGAAAAAGGGTACACTCCCTATTGCACCCTGAGCAGATCAATATTAATGAGAATGTAAAGTTCTCGTGGCTAACATGAAGCATGTTCACAAGCTTAAAGAAACCTCAATTGCCCAAAATTACGCAGAAAGCACTAAAGACTTCTGATTGGCTTCTATTAGTTGCATGGTGCTCAGTGTTACAGATTTCATGTATGGAAGAGAAGAAAGAAATAACATAGAGCAGTTGACATTTCTCTGGACATTTCTTAGAACAATGGCGGTTTAAGACGGTGACCTTTTCATTTGTAAAAAAAAAAAAAAGTATGCTTGTATAGATGTAAACTACAGTTTGCCTCACTAACATGCACAATGAATAAATGTGAGCCTGTACAAAGTAATATGATGATAATAAAATAATAAAATTATTATTAATAATAATATTTTTAACAACACAAGTTCAAACTTCTAAAGCTGATATATTTAGAGCTGCATAGTGTATTACTCTAAATCCCTTTGATAAAAGGAGAATTATTAATTTAATTTGTACTCAATGACCCCATCCTGGTAATACTTTCTTCAAAATGTCTATGCTCCTCCTTGTCCTTCAGGCATTTTCCTTTGCTGCCCCCACCTCTGGAATTCCCTACCTCTCATCATTTGCCAATTCTATTTTCTTAACTAGCTTTCAGTCCATTTAAACAATCTTTTCCTTTAAGGTACATGTCCTCAGATTTATTTAACTCTTACTTTTCCTAAAATGGCAAGTGAATCAAAGATAAGATACAAGCTAGTTGGAGCAAATGGATCATTAGCGAGCCCACGCTCCCTGAATATGAATAGAACACGTTTGCATCACAAACAAAAAGTTCTAGTCTTTGCTAGTTATTTTCTTTCAACTGGAACAAGTAGCACTATGTCTGATTATTTAGACAATATAAGTTTTCAAAAATAAGTTTTGAGTATAAGGTCTGTGATTTTGCAGTTGAAAGGGCATTTGTACTGCCCGTTTGACAGGACCAGAAAGCTCCTATTTTTATAAAAATGACAGTTCTTCTCATAAGTATGAAAAATGCTTAGCCAAGATGTTAATAGTGGCCCTTTTTAGAGATGTTATCATGCACCTGACAGGATTTCCGCATATTCCATCTTAAAAGAAGCAACATTTGCACACTGCATAACAATTTAAGTGGCGCTACCCCTGTAGGAGCCAATAAGTAGATGTCAGGATCCTCTTCCCAGTAGTTTTCTCGCTGCCCATCACTTAATTGACTCTTCAGACTCATTATCCAGTCTAGGGGTATGCTTTTTGATGCTTTAATGAGAGCTTGGATAGGTAGTGGGTAATGATAGAATACTCCAGTAACTCCTAGGAACTATTTGAGGACACTAAGCTTTTCTTTTCTTCCTCTGTGGACATCCAAGCAAAGTCCTTTCACTAAAAAATAAATAGACTGAGCTCCTCAGGACACCAGACACAATGTCCCCTTTAAAGCCGTACACAGTCTCTAGGATCTCTCTTACCAGTCTGTACTCACTATTGTCCTTGGAAAATTATTTGCCTCCTTCTAAGATCCTCCAGATACTTTTAGACCATGGTACCAGACTAGTTTCTCAGACGACAGCCCTCAGTCAGCTTCAGCAACTCTCAGCAGGTAGGCCTCCAGCTAGCTTCACTGACCCTCTAACAGCCCCCCTCGGCTATGATCTCCTCCTCAGGGAAAAAGACCCCTCTGCTCCAGGTCTCAGAGTTTATACAGACACCCAGTCACAATCTGGGCACCTGTTTAGACTCTTCCTGCCCTCTAACATCCAGAACATTTCTGGCCAACCAAGGGGGAGCAGTCAATCCTGCAGAAGACTAAAGAGTTTTACAGATTTAGTCTAGAATGCTACAGTATGTTTGTAGTCCTGTTGTGTCAATACTGTTTTGAAGTTATGCACATTTTTGGCTGCTTGTTTGCCCAGGGTGGAAGATTGTCTGATCACATTGAAAAATGTCTAGCCAGGTTTAGTGCTTTCCAACGCTAGCTACAGGGCAGGGATATACCTTCTAACAGCCCATTCTGTGGTTGGATTTATGCAGGGCCATACTATTTCAAGCAGGGTGAAGGAACTCTCCAAGGGATTTTGTTAAGGTGAATTGTAAAGGGTTAGTTGACCCAAAAGCAATATTTTAGTAACATGCAGAGCCTGGTGGCCTGAGTCAGCCTTACACTTCTTAGATGTCTTGGAAACTCCCGCAGCAAAATCTCCTTGCAATAATTCCTAGCTCTGTTCCTGTCCACCTGGGAGTTTGGGATGTTCTCATCCACCTTTGTGAATTCCAGCTGCTCCTGTAACACTTTCTGGAATATAAGTTGCGCAGCCTCAGGAACCCAAGTGGGGTTCGGGTGGTGACACTCAATTCTCATATTTGTATTGCAGTAAACTGTACATTTTATTGTACACTTTCATAACAAACAAGCCATGCCGTGATGCTTTGCTCTGCAGTGTCATTCCTTTTAAACAGCGCCCTAATGCACATTCCAAATCAACCTGAATTTTAGTATACCACAATTCATAGATGTGCACAATTCATAGATGTATACCACAATGCTTTGTGGTGCACTGCATTAATATAAAAACTGCAGATCTGTTTAAACATGTCTTACCACAATGCCCAATAACATGCTATACAAGTCACATATATCAGATATTAAACTATTTTAAGAAAACAATACACAAAAAATCAAAATGAAAAAATAATTGTTTTATTTCTGTCTTCTTGGCAGAATTTGCATCCCTGTAGTAGCTGGTGAATTGTACATGTTTCAACCAGCGCATTTGAAAGGTCACAGTCCTGCTGTTTTATACACGTGGATCCTTCCTGTTTCTTGTGCTGGGAGCAGTGCGTCACAGTTTAGAAAAATGCTTTTCTGAATAAATATATCTTTTGCATAAATCTGTGTGGTGGATAAGAATTTCCTTTCGGCACTGGCTGCAGTGAACTAAAAAAAAAAAAAAAATAGGATAAATACTACCAGAAATTATAGTTGTGTTATAAGTGGGGTTTATTGCTCAGTAGTATTCTTTCAGATCCTGACCAGAACAGACCAACATACCTTCCAAATTCCTGACCTTGTAAAGACGGACACCTTTCATCATGTAATCAGACAGTGGACTACAGTTACATTGTTCCGCAGATCACCCCCATCATTCTCTATCTATTCCTGTGTCCCTCTAGTGCTAGGCTTGAGTAAACTGACATCATATCTCTGAGCCAAGCAGGGAGGATTGTGGGACTGGAAGTCTCTTGAGCAGATGTCTGGGAGTTGTCAAACTACCCTCGGACTACACTTTCCAGAGGGCTTTCTGCAACACCAAAGACCTTTGGGAGAAACTATAAAAGGGCCAGCAGATCCGGCCCGCGCCCTGTGGCCATCCAGTGACTCCAGCCCGGCCCTGGAGGGCCCAACTCTGCTTGCTGTTCATGAGACATCACCGCAGCGCCACCTCATCAGACAGATCCAACCATCGCCTGTGTCCAGCAGCTGGTCGGTCATCTCCGTTTGTTTCACAGAAGGACACCTCATCTATGATGGCTGTTAAGGAGGTTGCTATCGAGCTCTTCAGTTGATGAGAGGGCAGTCACCCATCATTCGCAATCCCTACCTGTTTATCTTGCTTGGACCCTGTGTACAGACACCTTGCCCACAGAAACACTTTATTGCATTACATAAGACACTGTCCATAGACATCTATACCTGGAACTATTCTAAGGAATATCACTAGCCAGTTTAAGCTGTCTTGCTTACCTTAGCATCACTGTGCCATATCTTGGATATAACTCAAAGAGCTCCAACTGCCGGTGAAGACTAATGCAGGCCTGCACTCTGGACATTGCTGTTATCATTAATTAAAGGGCCCCATCTTACTCCTATTCTATCTGGTCTCTTATTAGGATGTAAAGTTTTACAGGCCGACCTGGGATTCCCCCTTAATGTGGTATCCTATTGCAGTTTATTCTCTAACTGTTATTTCACTGTACATATGCATATCCTGTATCTGTGTTATTGAACTGTAATTAAGCTGTGTCTTTTGGGGATTCCTCCCCTGAGTCTTGGCTGTTGTCCAGGATTCAGTTGATCAGAACCCCTTTGTACGTATATCTTTATTCCAGTAAAAACTAAGAAAATATCTATCTAACCTGTGTTGGAGTGTCATTAAAAGGTGCTTGCAAAGATATGTCTGAACCCAGAGTGTCAGGTGGGCTGGAGGGTTCACAAGGTCAGGGCGGTGCAGAAGAACGGGTAATTCTAAGCAGCCCTCAAGGGGGCGGTGCTACAAACACAAAGTATATAAGCAAGGAAAAAAACAAGCCATGAGGGAAGCTAGAATCTGCTGGAGCAATAACAAAAGAGGGGGGCTCAATGTATCTTCATAAATGTCCGAAGACCTAATTTCTCCAAACCAACCGCCAACTACACGACTTCCCCTTTGTCATACCAAGCTCCCTGTGACCCATTATCCACAAGCAGTCATCTGACTTTGAGGATTGTTGACTAGCCATTGCACCTCCAGAAAGGAGATGATACTTCTTCATCTGGGCAAGGAGTGGGTAGGCAAGGAGTAGCACAACAAGCTTGGCCTCTGCTAAGGTGTCTCATTCAGGGGTTGATTTACTAAAGCTGGAGAGTGCAAAAACTGGTGCAGCTGTGCAATCCAATCCAAGATGGCTTCCACCTCGAACTCCTCCTCTCCGTTTACCAGAATTGGTCGAGCTGGACCTGACTTCCACCCTGGAAAGGGGTCTGGGACAGCCGGTTTCAACAAGAATGTGTGAAAGACCGGGTGAATCCGTAAGGAAGGGGAAGATCCAGCTCAAATGCCACTCTATTGATTTTTCTTTTGATTGGGAATGGCCCAATGAATCTCCGTCCCAACTTTTTTGAGGGGCAGCCCAACTTCAGATTTCTGGTCGACAGCCAAACGCGGGTGCCTGGCTGAAGTTCCAACTCTCCTCGCCTTCTCCTTGTTCCGTTCTTGAGTCCTAGACAGAGTGTCCCGCGGAAGCTTGTTATTGGATTCCAAGAAGCTTGTGACATCCTGTGCTGCTGGAACTGGGCTTTCTGGAGTCAGATCAGGAAGGAATGTGGGGTGAGATCCGTAGTTGGCCCAGAATGGGGACTGCTTGGTGGCCGAGTGAATGGTGTTATTGTATGCAAACTCGGCCGGTGGTAACAGCGCAACCCAGTCCTGAGAGAATGAAGATAAGCAATGAAGATAGTGCTCCAGAGTCTGATTCGTTATCTCAGTTTGGCCGTTGGTCTGAGGATGGTAAGCAGATGAAAAGGACAGCTCGAATTCCAATGCTGCACACAGGGCTTTCCAGAATCTGGAGGTAAATTGGACCCCCTGGTCAGATATAATATTACTGGGAACTCTGTGAAGTCGGACTATTTCCTTGATGAAGGTGTCTGACATTTCGGCAGCTGTGGGGGTGCCCTTCATGGGCAGGAAATGTGCCATTTTTTTGGTCATATAGTCAACAACCACAAAGATGGTGGAATATCCTTCTGATGGCCTTGTCAGTCTTATTTTGGGCACAGATGGGGCAAGAACTGACATATTTCCTGCAACCCTCCTCAGCTCTTGGCCACCAGAAGGAAACGGGAAAGTCATTCGGCCGTCTTGCGAGCCCCAAAATGTCTGGCCAATTTGTGGTCATGGCAGAGACCTAAAGCCCTTAGGCGTAGACTTGCTGGGACAAAGACCTTGTGACCGTACCACCATAACCCATCCTTTATTACCAGTCTTGAATCGGAAGGACTGGAAGAACCCGTCAGGTCCCGTCTGATTTGGGACAAGTCCTCCTGGGTGAGCAGGAAATTCCTTGTGGGAAGTATGGTGTGGGGCGGAGTGGAGTCTCCCGAGAACATCTGGGAGAGAGCATCCAGTTTTACCCCAACCTGTATGTCAGGTGGAACTGGAACCTGGAGAAAAAGAGTGCCCAGCGGGCCTGTCGGGGTCTCAGTCTCTTGGCCATCCTCAGGTACTCCAGGTTTTTGTGATCAGTATATATAAGGATGGTGTGACCCCCTAAAGTAAGTACCGCCACTCTTCCAGGGCAGACTTGATGGCCAGTAGCTCCCTGTCTCCCATATCGTAATTCTTCTCAGGTGCAGATAGTTTGCGAGAGAAGAAGGCTACTGGGTGGAGCAAGGCCTTGGTACCTAGTCGCTGGGAAACAATAGTGTAAGGCAGAGCAGGGTTAGGATGCTTCAGGATGGGTGCAGAGGTGAACAAAGACTTGAGTGTCTGGAAGGCAGCTTGGGCTTCGATGGACCAACAGAACCGAGAGTTCTGCTTTGTCAGCTGGGTAATTGGAGTGATGATAGCTGAAAAGCCTTTAATGAATTTCCTGTAAAAGTTAGCAAAACCCACGAACCGTTGGAGCCCTTTCCTGTCTGTTGGTGCCGGCCAGTCCAAAATAGTAGATACCTTTTGAGGATCCAAGTGGATGCCCGTGACAGAGATAACCAGTCCAAGGAACTGGATGCTGGGTTGCTCGAAGGCACAATTTTCTGCTTTGGCATACAGGCCATGTTGCCGGAGGTGACCCAAGACTTTAGTGACATGCTCGCGGTGCTCCTCAAGGGAGGAAGAGAAGATTAGGATGTTATCTAGGTATATGATGACAAAGAGATCCAAAAAGTCCCGAAACACATCATTTACAAAATGGGGGGGCGTTACACAGTCTGAAAGGCATGACTAAATATTCATAGTGCCCGAAGCGGGTACGGAATGCAGTCTTTCATTCGTCTCCTTCTCTGATGCGGACAAGATTGTAAGCTCCACGAAGGTCAAGTTTGGTGAAGATAGTTGCCGAACCCAATCTTTGAAATAATTCCGGGACTAGAGGCAGGGGGTACCGATTTTTAACTGTAATCCGATTGAGCTCTCTGTAATCAATGCACGGCCTTAATGAATGGTCCTTTTTCTCAACAAAGAAAATTCCGCCCCCCGCAGGGGATGTGGAGGGCCGGATGAACCCCTTTTCCAGGTTGTCATCTAGATAGGCCTTGAGGGCCGCTAGTTCGGGTCCGATAGAGGGTAGATCCTACCAAAAGGTACTTCTGCCCCAGGCAAGAGTTCGATGGGGCAGTCGTAGGGCCTGTGAGGGGACAGCTTTTCAGCTCCTTTCCTACTGAAGACATCAAAGAAGTTGTGGTAGACGGATGGAACCAGTAAGCCGGTGTCTGGCTCGGAATCAATGTCCAAACAAAGTAAGGGAGGTGCCACATCTCCTTCTGGTTTCAGGCATTGCTGACAGCAATAGGAATACCTGAATTGGATGCCCCCTGTGGACCAGTCAATACTGGGACTGTGACCTCGAAGCCAGGGTAGGGCAAAAATGATGGGAAAGAGGGGAGATGCAATGGCATCCGACAGTAATAGTTCCTGGTGGCCCTCTGATGTCGTGGTAGGGAGAGGGGTGGTTTCATGGGTCACAGTTCCGGACTTGATGAGGGATCCATCTGCCAGGCGGATGACCATCTTGTGGGCCTTTGGTTGCAATGGAATTTGGTGGAGTGCTGCGAAGTCCTGGTCTACGAAGCAACTGCACGATCCGGAGTCAACGATAGCTGGGACTCTGATATTCCCTCCGGGAAGCTGCAGAGAAAGGGAAAGAGTAAGGTGAGAAGCTTGACCCTTTTCGATGGGTGTTTCAATCCAGGTGGCAGGAGGACACTTACCGCGCTTGGCGGGGCACACTCTGAATACATGACCGGGTTCCCCACAGTAGAGGCACAAATTCTGGGAGAAGCGTCGTTGCCTTTCCTTGGCGGTAAGAGACGGGCATAGTAGCCCTATCTGCATGGGTTCAGAAGAATCCTGGGGAGAGGAGGAGGTTACTGAAATGAAGGGAGTCGGACTCGGGTAGCTGGGAACCCGTGGAATCATCCAAGTGGGATGCAGTGGTCCTGACGATCTTTTGGCGCGGCATTCCTGGAGACGCCGATCAATTGAAATGGCCAGATTAATGAGTGCATCCAGGGTTTGGGGTACCCCTACTCGGGCCAGCTCATCTTTAAGGGGTTCAAATAAACCCAAACAAAATTGATAGCACAGGGCGGCATCGTTCCATGCCGTATCTGCACTCCAGCGCTGGAACTCAGCTACATAATCTTCCACGGGGCGACGGCATGCAGGGTGGCCTCCACTGTGGCAGCCTGGTGGGGGTCCTCATAAAGTCGAGCCATGGCTTGGAAGGACAAAGCCAGCGTGGAGAATTCCGGGGCTCTCTGCTCCCATAGCCAGTGGGCCCATGACTGGGGTTCATCCTGGAGCAGAGAAATGACTGGCCCCACCTTGGGGCCTTGAGGGAGAAGGTGCGTGGCTGGAGGCCAAAGTGTAGGCCACACGCATTGTGAAAGGCTCTGAACTTGCGACGATCCCCAGAGAACTTGTCAGGCAGGGGGACCTTGGGTTCCGAAGGCCGGGCCACAATGGTGCGAGCTGCAGATGGACAAGCTGTAGGGGCTGCGAGTTCTTGTGCCCGCTCCTCCAACCGTGTATAGCCCTCTTGCAGGTTTTTTACTGCCTGTGTGAGACCAGCAAGGTGAGCACACAGATCGTCCATAGAAGAGTGGGTTCCCTGCGCAGACTCGATCATGGCTGTCCATTTCTGTCACGCACCCGGTGGTGGAGTCTGTCTTATGCAGGGAACAACCACTCTTGCGTAACTGATTCTGGGCCCCTGGTAGAGTAGACAGGAGACCGAGAGTGCAGGATGGCACGAGGGCTGGATAGTCTCTGATGATGGTGTAAGAGATTCCGGATCAGCTCATGCAGACAGGAAGGAGAGTGATTCAGGCTGGGTCGGCAACTGGCGGGTGGTGCGGTACCAAGGAGCAGGCAGAAGAGTAGTCAAGTCCAAGCAGAAGTAGTTATCAGGCGGGCAGCAGAGGTACCAGGGATTAGACAGATGAATGGTCATGGGTAGCCAGGGGTCGTGCAGGCAGGAATCAAGCAGGTCTGAACAAGCCGGGTCTTCAGGGAACGGGATCAAACAACAGGAACAGAGCTGAGGCTCACAGGTACACTATACGCAGTAGAACGGACAGCACTGGCTGCTGGATGCTGTCCGCTTAAATGGGGCCGTTTGGCGGCAATGCCGGGACATTCGCCCACGCACAGCCCTCAAGACCCGGTTTCCATGGGCAACAGCGGTTTCCTGACAGTTTAGGAATGTGTCTATGGGAGTGTTTGACTGATATTGGACGAAAAAGCCTGGCTCGCAGTCTCCGTTCTAATTCATCCCAAAGGTGTTCTATCGGGTTGAGGTCAGAACTCTGTGCAGGCCAGTCAAGTTCCTCCACCCCAAACTCGCTCATCCTCACTATATTGTCAAAAGTATTGGGCTACCCCTCCGAATCATTTGATGGAGGAGGGATTGTGGTGTGGGATTGTTTTTCAGGGGTTTTGGCTTGGCCCCTTAGTTCCAGTAAGGGGGGGAACTTTTAAGGTGTCAGTATGCCAAGACATTTTGGATAACTTCATGCTCCCAACTTCATGGTAACAGTTTGGGGATGGCTACTTCCTGTTCCAACATGACTTTGCAGCAGTGCACAAAGCAAGGTCCATAAAGACATGGATGAGCGAGTGGAATGGAATGCAATGGAGGACACCTCATTTATTGCCCAATCTGTATTAGAGGACGTTATGTCTTGCTACAACTGTGTTGTTTCCTTTATGGACCAATAATTTGTTTTTGTTTAGTTTCTTTGTCTTTCCCCACTTTTATGGGTGAATTTTAATATTAATTGATGTAATAAATATTCGCAATTTTAAACAAAAGTATTGTGTAGTTCATACCTTACTATGAAAGTCCTCAGCGCCTCAATCCAATATTTTTCTCTGTACTTGAATTTCATAGGACGTGGGTACAAGTATCCATTATATTTATTTAGCACACATACTAATTTAAACAAATGTAACGCATTCTCAAGAGGGCTATATATTGCTTTTGCCTGTGAGCAGGATGCAGTGTGGTGTGGTGGGCAGTAAACACACTGGGTTTAAATTAGACGGTATTGTAGAAAGGTCCAACACAATAGAGCCTGGTGGGAAGGCATGACCGTCCATAGCCGCTTAGTCTTAAAAGGTGCCCACATTATCTGCAACAGGGAAGAAAATACAGCCTGACCGATCCACACCCAAAGGGGATGCTTCCTAAAGCAAAGTAGACATAGTCCATGCACTGTGCCTACTCCTCCGGAACCTTTCCCTATTGCTAAGCACTGTCCCTGCCAAATGGGGAAATTGTCCCTGCATTAGCCACTCGCATAAAGTGCACCAAACACAGAAGCCAGAGTCTTAGATAGACTCTACCTGACCAAAGATGGCCACAGTCACATGGGGCACCAGTAACCAATCCAAACACAATTGCTAAGATCTCATATAAGCTTTAACATGTTAATGTCTTTGAAAAAAGCTGTTTAGCATATTTTTAAATCTGCAGCTTTCATTAAATTTATAACTGCCGTGAAGGTCCTTGTTCACATACTTCCTGTTAAAGGGTGGAAATTGTCCCTTATGGAGACTATAAGTGCCAACACAAAGTGTAAAATACATAATCCACTGCTCTTGCTTTAAGGCAGTGGTTCCCAACTCCGGTCCTCGGGACCCACCAACAGGCCAGATTTTAAGTATTACCTTGGGGAGATACAGACTAGAACATGATATCACCTGTGATGTATTTCAGTTATCCTGCAAACCTGGCCTGTGGGGGGGTCCCGAGGACCGGAGTTGAGAACCACTGCTTTAAGGCTTCATGTACACAGGGCGTTTGAAAACCTCTCTGGAATTTGACAGCTAGTAACCAACGTTTAAAAACGTCCATTCTGTCACTTTTACATGCTGCGTTTATGCGCGTTTTGCGGCGTTCATGCGCGTTCAAGCAGAAGCATTTTTGACAGATAACAGATTGTACACATCAGTAGACCCTACCAAATGCAGCAAAAAGAGTCTCTCTCTCTCTCTTTCTCACTCTCCCCTATTGAAAATGCCTATAAACGAAAACGCTTATAAACACGAGTTACAAGCATTTGGCATTTCAAATGCCCCTGAACTACCATCCTTCAAAAAATGCTTCCAACCTCAACTGCCTGGAAACAACTATATACGACTCTCTGTACATATACTGATAACATAACATATAAGAGAGTTCAGGGGCTGTTGAAAAACCCCCCAACTGCTCCTTAAGGTCTGTTTATCAGTTGCAGTGTACACTAGGCCTTAAGGAGCCAGGTAAGGTTTTTTTTTAAACAACATGCCTATTGGTGCCCCTATCTTTTCCATGTGGGCCCATTTTATAAATAACCAAGCATTCCTCTCCTACACTTCAATAATCTATAGAGCTAACCTGCTTTTGCAATACTTGTAAATGTTTTATTTTTTTATTTTTGCATGTCATTCTTTTCCTTTGGCTGCAAGCCTTTGGTTGCCACCTGCAGGACCTAGTTTATCACTGTCTTATATCCACTATTGGTGCTCTCAGCACAGAGATGTTGGCAGAGCATTTAAAAGCAATATCGCAAAGGTAATGCAGGTTCTATTTATTTGCTTTTAGGTGGATTCTAGCAGACTAACAAGTGTTTATTATAGATATAATTTTTACAACTTTAAAAGAGTCTCTCAGGTGAAGTAAATAGTGCGGAGAAATCAGAAAGTATATGCATGCCGAAACCCACCGTGTAAAGTTGACAAAAAGCAGTGCTCAGAATTTATCAAGGCTTATTATGTTGATGGAAGTTAAAACACTTCACCATTGGTTAGAAGAAAGCTTGATTACAGAGCTTATTTAAAGCTCACAGATACTGCATTAAAATACACCCATCTAAATACACAATGAAAATACATATATGTTTACTGCTAATGTATTTTAATTCTCTTTGTTAGTCTTGTGATTTACATACATTTTGCACCCTGCACAGCCAGATTGGTGACACAATATAGTCCCTGATAAGAAGTTCTGTCTCCTGATTCAGTAATTCAACTTCCCAAAACACCCTTTCCACCTCCAACCTACTCATAGTACAGGGAGTGAGCATTGTCAGTTGTGTCCAATTAACAGAGAGCTGACCCAAGAAGTAGTAATGCATATGTAGCACCCCCTTACCCACTGAAGGTGGTTAGGGACCTCCAGGTTGCTCAGTGAGGCTAGCATTTCACTTCAGGACAGAATCCATAACTCTTTGTTGGATGGAAAAAATTGGGCCCAAGTCAATTTAGGAACGTTTAACAGAGTTGATTGAAGCCAATAAACCAAAGGAAAGCGTGATCTGGTCACAAGATACCAAAAAAAATAAGAAAAAAATGGGCATACTACTTAAGCCGGCCATAGATGGAGTGATATTCACTTGATTCCCCCATCAACAAAGTCAATGTTGATGGGGGAATCCCTCCCACAGAGCTATTATGTTAGAAGCTACAGCCACTGTCGATTATCCCATGAAAAATCTGACAGGCTGGTTGTACCCAAGTTGATCTGTCAGGAGTCAGCACAGGGAAAACCAGATATATGCAGCTACACAAGGAAACTGGGACCAGATCATGTATGTATATCTTTAACGTGAGATTTATTTACAGTGAATAATAACCAAAACTACATGGCAAAATGCCTAACTAGCAACCAAACAAACTAACTAACTATATACACACGAATGTTCAAATGAGATACACACAAGGCAGTGGAGGGCAGGGGGAAAATTGGAAGGGGGAAAACAAAACTAGGAAGGGAACAGGGCAGCAGCAGGGCAAGGGCAAGATCAAGAGTAAATGGCAAAAGAGTCAGACAGCAGCACAACAAACAGGGTTCAAAGCAGGAGCAGCCAAAACACAGAGGTGCCATGTGCTAGTGGGAGCCGCCTTATATAGCCACCGAGCAGCTGAAACCAGGTGGAGCTGATCACTGAAACCTGCTGGTGGACACTGGAACTGCAGCTATCAGCCCTGAGAACCATGGCGCCCCCAGCAGATGAACCAGGTCCTGACATGATCGATCAATCAACTTGCATACAAGGAAACAGTGGTCATGGGACTTTAAATGAGGCAGGTCATTAAAAAATTGCATCACATGACAAATTCATAGATAGAATAGGTGAAATAAAAAATCATTTATTTTACACAGTAGGACATAAATATAAAAATCATAAAAAGCTGACAATAAATAAGAGTAATACATGTTATATGAATACATGATAACATATGTAGAAGCAGGTGCACAGCAATTGTAAGCTATGTCACTCTAGATGTTCAGGCATACACAATACTCTACGTGTTTCGAGGATCGGGCCTCTAGTCAGGAGTATCATATCATAATTGTCTATAAGTATAAGTAGTACAAAAGGTATATTAGTAAATTCTTGGTGTAAACCAAGGGAAAAAGAGGTAGAGAGAAGTGTAAATAGATAATTCTTACATGTCAGCTTTGGGAATGGCCCAGAGGTATAAGTGGGATAAGAGGTGTCCAGTACAGCGTTTGAGATGGGAACGTGGGAGTCCAGACCCAGGACAACAGTGGAGCGGCCAGCCATGGATTGTGGAGGGTGCCTCTAGCCCACACCATACTAAAAGGGGATAATTGTTTATGTCAATAAATACACTGGTGTTGAGTAATAGATAAATAGTAGAGGTGTGAGGGTCTATAATAGGTGTCCTGGGAACTGGCCAGAAAGGATGGGAGTGAAAGGAAAACCAGAGGGAAGGAGGGAAGTGAAGGGGGTGATGTAGCAAGTATCCAAGCCCCATGCAAACCAGTGAAATTAGTGCAGAAGTACCTAAGAAGATGAATGAACTGTAACCTAGTACAGACTTACATGGGTAGTGTCTGGGAAGGCTCATGTAGATGTGCCGCATAGTAACCCACCAAAGGAGTGAGAAGCTGGCTGGTCATGGCTGTTGTACTCATGGGAATGGGCGTGTCCCCGCCAGCGTCATGCTCGGCAACCAATGGGCTGTGCAGGGAAGGCAGAGCCCCACTCCGGCACCAGCGTCAGAGAGGAGCCCACACCTGCCCAACCCTAGGCATCGGATGGAAAAATACAGGTCCTCCCCGCCCTGCAGCGTTAGGGATGACGTCACAGAACGGGAGTGTATGCATGGCGCCGATGCACGGGAGGACCCCCTCGAACGCACCCATACCTCGGGTGAGGGGGAGAGGAAGGGGGGAAGGAGAGGGGTACTGCTGTGCATTGCAACCCCGGGAACAGACAGGAGAGCGGACACCTCTACCCCAAGTATGGGCAATGAATTAATAAATGTCAATTAAGCTAACCTACACTACAAGGTATGTGTGTATGTATGTATGTATGTAATTCAGGGATGGAGGCCTGTCATTATGGTAGTGCCAGATCATTATCCTTTTTTTTTTGATCGATCAACTTGGATACAATCAGCCTGCCCATACATGGTTTGAATCGGTTGGTTCAGCATGGATTTGAACTGCCTATGGCCAGCTTTACAGTCCATTCAGGAAAATGATCTTTAAGCCAGACTGGCACTCTGTACTATTCAGACTTTAGAGCAGCTTCTGTTCAGCAAATTTAAGCTTCCCCATTCACACTAATCAGCGTGGGTGAAGGAATCTTCCCTGATGGTTATTGTTTTCTGACAGCCGGGACTTATAGTTGTCAGAATACAAAAACAGTGACCACATCTAATTGGATGCAGCCACTGATCAGCCAACAATTTTCTGTCTGTGTTCTTTGATTTTCAGATCACAGGGTGCCGGACAGCAGGTTGCCCCCCCCCCCCCCCCGTGGCTTACATTTCACTCTATGTGTGGCCAACTTTACTCCTTGGATGAGCCACCAGAACTACCTGCAATGTCCACAGTTTCTACCCAGACCATGCAGAGATGGAATTTCACGCTCCATTTCAGTTAACCCCTTTGTGCTGACTGCCTGCCGGGCCGGGCATTCGGGTCATGTGACCACTGTGATTGGCTGTCACAGTGGTCACATGATTGGAAAGCTCCTGATTGAAAGTATGAATCAGGAGCTTACCAATCTCCACCGGCTACCATGCTGGGGAAGCATGCAGGGAGCACGCTCTCAGCACAGTAATTTTCAACAGGACCACATATATGCAGCTGCTCTGCGTTAAGGCCCACCCTCCGAGTGTCTGCATATTTGTGAATGGCCGGTGTCAAGAGGTTAATCACTGTTCTGTTTCACTTTCCTTGGATAAACACTTCGGCAAGAAACTTCAGGAGCCAAGCTTGGACCACTTTGTAGCACAGCACATCTCCCCAGGCTGCAGGCCTGGGAGGAAAAAAAACCTCAGCAATACATACCTATTCACCAGGCAGAGCCTGGGAGGCAGAATTTCCAAGGTCACTCCCAAATATTTATACCATAAACCCCCTAGAGCAGTGAATAGGAACCTTGGCAACCCAGATGTTTTGGAACTACATTTCCCATGATGCTCAGCTACACTGCAGAGTGCATGAGCACCATGGGAAATGTAGTTCCAAACCAAAACCAAGGTTCGCAATCACTGTCCTAGAGATTGGCTAGGGAGACCTTAACCACTTGCTTAACGTGCACTTAAATCCCCTTCCTGCCCAGGCTAATTTGCAGCTTTCAGCGCTGTCACTCTTGGAATGACAATTGCGTGAACATGCAACACTGGACCCAAATTAATTTTTTTTCACACAAATAGAGCTTTCTTTTGGTGGCATTTAATCACTGCTGGGTTTTTTATATTTTGCTAAAAAAAGACTGAAACGTTTGGAAAAAAAAAGTTTCATAGTCTGTTATATAATTTTAAAAACAAGTAATTTTTCTCCTTCATTGATGTGCGCCGATGAGGCTGCACTGACGGGCACTGATAGGCTGCAGTGATGGATACTGATAGGCACTGATAAGGCGACACTGATGGCCACAGATAGGTGGCACTGGTGGGCACAGATGGGGCAGCATTGGTGGGCACTGATAGGTGGCACTGATGCGCACTGAGAGGTTGCATTGATGAGTGGCACTGATGAGCAGCACTGAAAGGCACTGGTAGGTGACACTGTTAGGCAGCACTGATAAATGGCACTGATGATGAGGCACTGATGGGCACTGATTGGCAGCACTGATGTCCACTAAGAGGTGGCACTGGTGGGCATTGATAGGTGGCACTGGTGGGTGCTGACAGGTGGCACTGGTGGGCACTGATAGGCAGCAACGATATGCACTGGTAGGTGGCACTGGTGGGCACTGCATAGCAGCAATTTCTCTCCCTGTTCGGAACAGATGTCCCTCTGAGAGAAGCCGGCAATTGGCTTTTTTCTTTTTCCTCACAGTGAGGAAATAAAAAGCCGATTACTGATCTTCTGTTTACATTGCATGATCAGCTATCACTGGCTGACAGCTAATCACGTGGTAAGGGGTAAGGATCTCATTGACTCGCTGATCACAGAGCACAAGGGAAGTTACCAAAACATGGCCCGTTGGGGGTACTTGAGGACTGAGGTTGAGAAGTGGGACCCCGTGCTACTCAGAAGATTGTTGGTTTATGCCAGATTCTGGAGAGACAGGCACGCTGATTGAACAGCTGTGTGCTGGGCTATTAGTTGGGACCTGACTATGGCTCAGGGCCCCACCCAACAGACAGGAGTCTTAAGCCTCGTACACATGATGCGACGGTCGTACGACCGAACGGACCAAATCGTATGTTGGTTCATGTATCTCGCGTACTGATGTGCACTACAGGATCGTAGTGACGTGCAAAAAGCATATAAAGAGGAAGTGTCGTTATCGTGCACCACCCTTTGGGCTCCTTCATCTAATTTTGTGTTAGATGAAGTTTGGTGAGCGTTGATTAGCGACTTTCAGATTGTTCCTGACCGTTCGTTCGTCAACCAGCCATGTTGAGATCTAGAGAGAGAAATCTTGCTATAGTTGGCCTAGGAGTCCTGGCTAGGACCCAAAACCAACGTAGGAGAAGGAGGGAGAGGAGTAGTTGGACCAAAAATTGGTTACTTAACCGTGATCAATTTGGTCATATGGCTTTAGTCAGGGAGCTCCAGGAGAATAATCCTGATGATTTCAGGAATTATCTTCGGATGACAGATCCCTGCTTTAACCACCTCTTGGCATTGGTGTCCCCCTATATCCAGAAGCAGGACACATGCATGCGCCTTGCTATCACCCCTGAACAAAGGCTCATTGCCACCTTGCGCTACTTGGCAGCAGGAAGAAGCCTCCAAGACCTGAGGTTCACTACAGGCATCTCCCCCCAGGCTCTTGGAGTCATTATTCCTGAGACATGCTCAGCCATCATACAGGTGCTGCAGAATGACTATATTAAGGTATGTTGCATGTTAATACCACATTTCATGTGTTTCTGCTTGATAATATTGTATTTGCCCTTTTTGACAATACCTAATTAGCAACATTGCAATATGCTGTGAATGTCTTCTTTGGCCTCATGCATGCTCTAAGCTTTTTTCACCTCCATTTTTCCTCTTCACGCCTCCCCAGCATATTGTTCTGTGTCCATAAACACTCACAGGGCCGTTATTAGGGGGGTACAGGCAGTACTGTTGTAAGGGGCCCCAGTGTCTCAAGGGCTCCTTACAACAAAGATATTAGCAGTCTTTAACATTGTGGCTATGGGAGGGGGACACCTGGTTTGGGGTCACCATTCTCCCGAACCATAGCCAATAAAAATACCAAACTTTAGTCACATAGAGAGCGCCCCCTGGGAAACAACTGGGCCAGGTTTGGGATTTCCAGCATCTATGGTTCGGCCGTACCAGGTCCTCAAAATGACTAGTCATTGACCGGCAATTGTCGGGTGAATTTCGGACTTAACATTGGAGTCTATGGGAGGGGGGCACACAGTTTGGGGACACCGTTCTGAACCATAGGCGATAAAAATACCAAACTTGGGTCACATGGAGAGGGCCCCCTGGATCACAACTGGTTCAAGTTTGGGACCTCCAGCACCTATGGTTCGGCACGAGGTCTTATTGCAAGCATTAAGTGAAGCTGTGCTGCCTGTGCACTGTTTTTTTAATTTGGATTTCACACTAGCATGCATTGCACACTTCACTGGGTCATGCTTAGCACGCTACATCTGGTAAGTGTGACAGGGTGTATAATTCCTACTGGGGCTGCAACATGTGTACACCCCTGGCCAGTGGGCAGATGTGGTGGGAAGGCCCTGGGGAAGGTTGGTGGTCAGAAGGGGGGGCCAGGTCTAAAGCTGTGTAATGGGCCCCACAATTTCTGATGGCGGCCCTGTACACTCAGCCTGGTAACGCCACAATCATTTATGTCAGCTGCAGTTTAGGCAATAACCCCCCCCCCCCTCCAAAAAAAAACACATACCTTTTAAACGTTATTTTTGTGTTTCAAATCATGCAGAGTGCTTAAGGTCTTCTTATTATGTCAAAGCTAATCCCCATGCTCTCAAAAAATTTATATCAGCATTTCAAACTACTGTATCTCCAGAAATGTAATCTCCTATACACACTCTCCATCTTTCGTGGGTCACATTTCCTTAATAATTACCCAAACCATGTAGTGCAAGGGTCTACTTGATTACCTACTAATTTGACCTCATATTATATCTTTTGCTTGATTATTCTTTGAAAAATGTAATTTTAAGAGTATAGTGTGTATGTAGCTTGGGATTATCACACTTCTTACCTGTCCACTGTGCTGGAAATGGAAGTCTAGCCTTATGTTGCCCTTGCATTTGTATGTTAAAGAACATTTTTATGTTTTTGTCAAAGTATTAATTTTTTTTTCTCCACAGTTTCCTTCCAATCCCCAGCAGTGGCAGGAAGTTGCTGCTCAGTTTTTGCAGCAATGGGATTTTCCCAACTGCGGGGGTGCCATTGATGGCAAGCATGTGAGGATTGTACCACCACCCAACTCTGGCTCCTATTATTTTAATTACAAGAGGTTTTGCAGCATTGTGATGCTTGCCATTGTGTCTGAAAACTATGAATTTTTGTACCTGGATGTGGGGAAGAATGGCCACAACTCCAACGGAGGAGTCATCATGCAAACTGAATTTTATAGGCAGCTCCAGAATGGCACCCTCATCTTGCCACCTGCAGACCAAAATGTGGAGGGTCTGAATTTTGTATTTGTTGCAGATGAGGCGTTTGGTCTTGGAGAACATGTTATGAAGCCATTTCCTCAATGCAACCTAAACAGAGGATTTTCAATTATAGACTTTCTCATGCTCGAAGGGTGGTGGAAAACGCCTTTGGAATTTTGTCGAATAGGTTCCATCTATTTTTAACGCCCTTAAACCTGGCATTGTATAAAATTAATCATGCGGTATTGTGCTGCTGCATCCTGCATCATTTTTTAAGCAGGAATGCTACCAATTATATGACCACCATGCCCAGTGACATTGATCCAGTCCTGCCAGACCCTAGTACATCAGCTGAAGGTCGTCCGTCGTTGGATGCAATGGTAGACCTCCAGACTAGCCGTGCTACCTTGGCAACCCAGAATGCAAGGGATTTGCGTCTAAAATATATACAGAGTATTTTGTGGGGAGAGGGGCTGTGTTCTGGCAGGACATGATTCCTGATCGTGTTTAATTTTTTGTTTCCCTTATAAATTAATCATTCAGTTTAACTACTCTTGTCTGTCGTTTTTTTTATGTCTAAGAGATGTTCTATATATGTGTTTTATTTTTGCACTTGCTCCAAGAGGGAAATCTAACCTTCATTTCTCCATGAGGTCACAATATAAGCTTACGCTAAGTATTTTGGTGTGCAGGGGGGTGCTACATACACACACACATACACAATGTTTTTGTTCTTCCTGCATTCCATGCAGGAAGAACAAAAACATGATGCATTCCCAACTGCTTAAAAGTTTTCCTGCTGAAATTCCCATGAGTTGACCACATATAAGAGCACATTCGCTCTGTAAATACATAAACTTAGGGAATTCACAGGCATACATCAAGTACAGAAGAAGCCACACGCTGTTAGTATCAAAGCTTTATATTACTGGCACATTCCGAGGTGCTTTTTAACATGTAAAAGTCTTTGAGGCTGGATTCACACCATTGCGGTGCGAATTCCAGCCTCTCTGCTGCCGGGAAGGGACGGAGCCGCCGTTTGGCGGCTCCTGTCCGTTCCCACAGCGCAGCAGCTGCGGGGGGAGAGATGGGGGAGGAGCCACGAGCAGGGGAAATATCCCCGTTCAGTGCGGAGTGCATCTCCGTGTTAGATGCGCTCCCACTGGACTCAACGGGCTGGGAATTCGCACCGCATTGCACAAAAAACGTGTGCGGTTTTTGTGCAATGCGGAGTGGGAATGCACCGCACATATGTGAACTGGACACCTTGAAAACAATGTGTTTTCAAGTGTCCTGCGAATTGGATGCGGTTTAAGCCGCATCCAATTCGCATAGGTGTGAACCCAGCCTGAATGTTAAAAACAGACATCAAACACACAAAAATTTTAGGCCCCAAACGACAAAGTGTAGAAACACGTGTCTGTCCGATCAGGGATCAGGCAAACCCCCATCAGGGATCAGGGATTAGGCAACCCCCTTCCACCAAACTGGAGTTTATTAGAGAAAGGGGTGTTGCATCTGGGAAACGTGTGAGTTGATCCCATCAGAGGTTCAGAGCTGAAACATTTTGGGGGTGCCCCCCTTTATCAAAACTCAAGTTTGGATAAGCTTTGATAAAGGGGGGCACCTGAAACGCGTCAGATCAAAACCCCTGATGGGATCAACTCACACGTTTCGCAGATGCAACACCCCTTTCTCCAAGAAACTCCAGGAAGGGCGGTTTGCCCCCCAGAAAGATGACACTTGGCAGCCCCTGATGGGATAGTGCACATGTTTACACACTTTTTCATTAGGCCATTTGAACCAGGCAACAGTCCACAAAACGGTGTCCCCCAAAAAACAGCCCAATTGCAACAATTTTTAAAATTTGTCCCCAACATTGGTCAATCTCCGTTTGCTGCCCTTTGGATGTCCTCCAGCTCGGCACAGCACCACATAATTTCCCACCGTAATCTGCCCATGGTGCATTGGGGCACCTCATGACCTGGTAAAAAGAGGAAAATGTATTAGGGCAATGATGGTCAAGTGGCTGAGGGCCAACATAGTGATTTGGGGTCTTTTTTTAGTTTTTTGGAAGTGAGATCTTTAAATTGTTTAGCATTTGATGAATTTTATCCAGAGTCTTTCTAGTGAAGTTTTAGTATGAAGGTTGGGGCAATTACCCTTTACTTGGTTGATACAGCTCGAGACGTAGTGGCTGAGCTGTGACACATGTTAGAAATTTTTTGCAATAAAGTAATATATTTGTTAAAGTGGTTGTCAACTCATGCCAACCACTTTAAACTACAGGTAAGCCTACAAAAAGGCTTATCTGTAGGTCCCGGAAATATCTCCTAAACCAGTACGGTTTGAGAGATATTCCCTGTATCAGCATGTGCCGACATCATCAGCACATGCGCACTGAAGAATGGGCAACCGGTGTAGCCCCGGGTGCTGTTTCTTCTGTTGACGTGCCGTAAATGACGGCTCCTGTGCGCATGTGCGGGAGTGATGTCAGGGCGTCTAGGCCAATCACAGCGCTGGAGCCCGCGCTGTGATTGGACAGAGCCGCAGACCCGGAAGAATGATGTTGGTGTGCCGAGACTGCTGTAACAGCTTCGTTCCAAGGTAACTATTTCAGAATGAGCTAGTATGCACTGCATACTAGCTCATTATGCCTTTGCTTTGCAGTTTTTGTTTTTTATTAGGGGGGGGGGCACTTTACAACCACTTTAAAGCCAACAATAATAAAGGCCATGACCATACTTTAGACCAAAGGAAAAAAGGTGTGTTTGTCTTTATTATTAACTGCTGCCTTCTGTCCCATGTACCAATAGCCATGTCAATACACAAGAAGCAATATTAGAACAGTACTTACAAGGGCAAACAACAGGCTCCCCCCCAGCTTCTTCCCTTTTGAAAATCGGATGTTGGGGCAGCTGTTGCGATTCTATTTCTTCTAAAAACAAAAAAAGGATTCATTAAGCATCCCAAAGTCACTACAGGTTCAACACATACATTTTTAGAGATTTTTCTAGTTGACCAACCTTGCACTTGGGCTGGGATGGCCGTTTTGGGTGGACTGGTCGTCTGGGGTTGGGGGGACTCTGGAGGATTTTCTGCCTAAAAACAACAACAAAGGCACGATGATGCCATTTTCCATGGGCCAAAGACTTGACAAGTGCATACATTGGTCAACTCCTACAGCTGCCCCCCCCCCTCGCTCCTATGGGATGTGGGCGGTCTGATCCATCATAAGCATTTGTGCGACTTCCAGCACTGGGGGCTATCCTCTCCCCATGTCTGCACTAGCAAGGCTGTATTAATGGGCACTGATGAATCAGTCATCAGCCAGCAAAGTGACACTTATCCTTTAATTTAGGCCTGAATCCCCCACCCTTTTGCCCACCTAGTAGCTGTCTGTGGCTAAATTTGTATTGTTGTCATTTTGCACTTACCTTCTGGGCGTGAAGTTGACCTGGATTCCGCCTCAGCTGATGGGCCAGGGGTGGGAGACTCCCTTGGTCCCTTGCGGGGGTGGGCCCATTGTTTTTTCTGTTTTCCTGTTGAAAAATACAAAAAGAACATAAGTGCAAAAGCTTAAGAAATGTCTAAAAACACTATAAAATTCTATTCTTCATATATGGTTTTGTTTTAAATTTCAAATTTGTAAGCCCAAGGCATACAAAGAGTTCCAAAAATCAACTATAATTCTCTCTAGCTACTTTGACCAAGAACAGATCCAGACATCTAATTTACAGATATACATATTGCTTACAGAAAAATATTGCTTACTTTTTTCCAGGACTCGATGGATCCGGTGCAGCTGATCTTGCTTCCGATGCTTGAGGTCGGACCAGCGTTTGCGGAGCTGATCCTTTGACCGCTGGACCCCATGTTTCCGAGACAGCCGATCGATGACCCCCTTCAATATAAAATCTTTATGGCTGTTAGGCCTTTCATAATTCTCCCTCTTGCAGTCATAATCGTGGGCTTCCATAATGCCCACCATGTCCCCCATCTCAGCCTTGGTCATGGGGGTGGCTTTCACTTTTCGGTGTGATACAGCACCGCTGGACTGGCTGTTGCTTCGAGAATCCGCCATCTTTCATTACGATCATATCGTTCCATGGAGTTGGTACGGATAGGAGAGCCGTTCACGCCCCAGCATCACGACGTACCCGAGAGCGGTGCACAGTGTATAAAGGCCGAATGAACGCTCGAGGAAATGGCCGTAGGTAGGAACGTTGTGTGAGAATGAACGTTTGGGAAACCGCTCAATATTTAGTGCAAACGAAGGTTTGACTGGAACTTCTGCCATAGGTGGATAGTGGCCTATACTGCTTGGCTTGGGGCCTAGATGTGGATGAATGGCCTATACTGCTTGGATTGGGTGCCTAGATGGGGATGAATGGCATATACTGATTGGATTGGGGCCTAGATGTGGATGAATAGCTTATACTGCTTGGATTGGGGCCTAGGTTGGGATGAATGGCCTATACTGCTTGGATTGGGGCCTAGATGTGGATGACTGGCCTATACTGCTTGGATTGGGGCATAGATGTGGATGAATGGCCTATACTGCTTGGATTGGGGCCTAGATGTGGATGAATGACCTATACTGCTTGGATTGGGGCCTAGATTGGGTGCACCTTAGGGGTATGCCGGGCAAAGTTGCATGATGCTTTGTCTTGTGTCTTGCAGGCATAATGAGTGACAACTTCTTCTCGCATGAGTTTCTAGCTCCAGTTTATAGATTTGTACAGGTAACTTCCCTGTCTTTGGAACATCCAGACAAAGCAGTACTTTAATCGAGCCCAAAGGCAGGCAGCTTGTGAGCAACTGGTCCAGCTCTGCAAGCAGATCAAACCTGATGCTACTGACAAATATGTCAGACACAAAATTGCCAACATGAGGATGACATATGGGAGGGAGGTAAAAAAAAATCCAAGAGTCCCAGAGGTCAGGAGCTGCAGCATCTGCTATCTATGTACCAAAGCTGTGGTATTTTGAAAGCCTGCATTTTCTCAGAAACCCATCTGAGGCCAGGCCATCGCTATCCACCCTGCCCTCTACCTCTGCTGAAGCCATGGCTCCTAGACCTGAAGATGAGGATGCGGAGGAGGCCATCTTGACCCAGGTATAGTGTTGGTGAACATATTGGAAAGATAAAATACAATGCTAATAACTAAACCTTATTGGGCAAATATTTGAGCCTTAACACATTTGTTTCAATATCCAAACACAGTAAACACAGTTGTGGCCAAAAGTCCTTTTTAGGATAACTCCAAATGCTGGTGCCAGAATGCTAGTGTTTTGTATTTCTAATTATGCAACAGTCATGAAATGTACATTTGCTTGCATTGATGACCCACACAAACAAATATATTCAAATGATGTCACTTTTTATACACAGGAAAGTGTCACAGAGACGGTGACAGAGGAGGAAGCCGCTGGGCCGTCCTTGCTTTGCCAGTCTCAAATCCCTCCCCTCCATGTTGGGCTGAAGAGAAAAAGAAAAAGCCATCATGTGGATGAGGGCACATCCACATTCTTCAGGCAGGCCACAGCCATCCTCCAGAGGGATCTCGACCAGGAGGAGACTTTTGGTGCCTATGCAGCAGCAAAACTAAAAACAATGACTGTAGTGCATTACAAATGCAGCGCCAAAAAAAAAGGACAGTTCTATTTATAAGAAAAAGAAGGTGGAACACTCTTGACACACTCCTCAGAACAGGAGCTTTTCTTGCTGTGTGTTGCCACTAATTAGTCAGTATTATTCACCAAAGTCTCATAGAATCAAATGTAGAAGCAGAAATCCACGTTTTATGCAGTAGATGTGTGCTTACCAGATTAAGGTAGTACATGCGCAGAAATCAGGATCTCTTTGGATGGTCACGCCCGTGGATGTCCAATGGTGAAGAGGGGAAAATTCCTTTTCGGATATGATGGTCCCACGTGTCTCCGCTAGGGGGACTCATCAGACCTGTACTGTACTGGATCCCGATAAAGAGTAGTTGTGGTATTTAAGGTAATGTTTGGGAACACTATGATTAGTTTTGCCTTTAATAATATTCGTTATGTGTTCATTAACCCTGACGTTAAAGGCCCTGGTGGTTCTACCCACGTATTGCTTATTACCGGGACAGGTTAATAAGTACACAACATTTTCTCTTTCACATGTACTAAAACATTTAACATCATAGCTACGTCCGGTGGTTGTGGAGACAAAATTGGAGATCTTCCTGTTTTTACATTTATTTAATTTGCAGACTCTACACTTCTGGCATTTATAGAAGCCTTTAAGGTCCTGAAAAAAAGGTTACTTTCTTAGGAGGGTCAACTACCTTTGGTGCCAACTTGTGTCTTAGAGAAGAGACACCTCTGTATACAACCTGTGGTTTGTCCGGTAACAGGGGACCCAAAATTCTGTCTTTACGTAGAATATCCCAGTGTTTGTTAATAATCCTTTTAATCTGTTTGTGCTGTACAGAATAACCCGTAAAAAAGGACCATTTAGCATCATGCTTTTGGATTTTAGGTTTGTCAATCAATAATTCTGCTCTGTCCATTACCGTGGCTGTCTGTATTTCATTGTCATGTTCATTACTTGGATAGCCTTTCTCTAAAAATCGCTTTTTTTAGAACTTGTGCCTGCTCGATAAAAGTGTCAATGTCAGAACAATTTCTTCTTAGTCTTATGAACTGACTCTTAGGTATAGATTTCAACCAAGGTTTATGATGACAACTGTCTGTAGAAATAAAACCGTTACTATCAGTAGGTTTAAAAAAGTCTCAGTGATAGGTTTGCCAGTGCTGATGTTGATATCAAGGTCCAAAAAATGGATGTTAGTTTTTCTGCTTTCCAAAGACAGAACAATGTTCCTGTCGTTATTGTTCAGCGTGGCGAAAAAGGAATCGAATGACATCTGGTCTCCCTGCCACAGGAGGAGGATGTCGTCAATGTATCTAGCCCAAAAAATTAATTCAGGTCTATCCAGGGCATAGACAACATCCTCCTCCCACTTGGCCATAAATAAATTGGCCAGGCTGGGGGCAAATTTGGCCCCCATGGCTACATAGTTACATAGTTACATAGTTAGTCAGGTTGAAAAAAGACACAAGTCCATCCAGTTCAACCAAAAAAAAAAAAAAAACATGTACATACATAGACCGTTTGGATAGTGACTCTGA
>BLSH010164650.1:13535-29711 GCA_018402905.1 Glandirana rugosa | reverse complement strand
GCCTAACCCTTTTGTACCTTTCTGCCTGCACGTTGCCAACCCTGCTTGTACGACCATTCTCCTGTTTGCACGACCTGCTGGAATATCACTACAACATCTGTGACCATCCAGTCCTCGTGCCATCCCGCACTCTCGGGCCTCTGTCTACACTACCAGGGGCCCTTGAATCGGGTGCGCAAGAGCGGTTGTTCCCTGCACAAGACAGACTCCACCGTCAGGTACGTAACAGGTGGTCTTTAGGGGTGTACCGTCCCTGAGAGACAAACTAGCTCCCGGTATATGTGACCCCCCTAGTGAGAGACCCAGATTCTTCGGGAATATTGTAGGTGTTCACAAGTGTAAAAGATTCACAGTATGCCAAATTAACGAGATACGGGAGAGAAAGACTAGCACATTTTTTTCTAATAGTACCATCCAAAGTTTCCCAATAAAATCCCTCATTTCTTGTAACACCGTAAATGTGGTGTATCTCATTACCTGTCCCTGTGGGCTTCATTATGTAGGAAGGACTATTAGACCCCTGCAGGTAAGGGTCAAAGAGCATATTGGGAACATCAAGAGAGGATTAAAAAATCATCCTCTCTCTAGACATTACCGAGAAAACCATGAGGGGAACCCTAGAGGGACTATGTTTCTTGGCATTGATGTGTTAAAACTACACTGGAGGGGTGCAGCCAGGAGGAGGGAGATTTCAAAATTGGAAATGAGTTGGATTTGTAAGGTACAGAGTTTGAAACCTAGGGGTTTGAACGTTGATGTCGAAATAAACGCCTTTATTGATAATTCTTAAACCTGTTGTGCCTGTGCTGGCACGGAGCAGGTTGGGAGTTATCTGAATTATTCTTTCTTCCAGCCTTCTTGTAATTTCATTTATATTCATTCGTAAATTTAATTTAGTAATTAGGTCCACATGTTATATTTTAATAGCCATATTTTATGGTAATTTTATGCAGGTGTATTAATTTCTATGTATGTGTATTGATATATTGGGATATACTTTTAGATCTATAGAGGTCATTTGTGCATATGAACACTAGGGGCCTCACTGTCAGTTTTCTCAATGAATTGACTGTGACACCCAGTGGGTCTCGACATTACCTGTAAAATGGGGTTGAGACCTTATCCGCTATGACCGTGTATTATATTTTTGGCATTGGGCCTCCCTGTGCTTACCATTGTGTTTTGGATAACAGATTCTAGTATCTGAACGTTCCTCCTGTTTACATTGGAGTTGTGACAGTGAGGCTTGGTGTGAGCTAAGATGGCGGTTGTTCCACAGTGAGGCTCGGAACGCAAATAGGAAGTGGTGACTCAGAGCGTCGTCCGTGCCCCAGGAAGACGTCAGTTGTGACGAAACATGTAGGGTGGAGCCACGCGCTGATGTCACCACGCCCCATGTGATCCCGATCGGACGGGTGTAATACGAATTTGCCGGCTGTCTTAACTGTACACAACGTGCTGTCTTTGTGGATGTTTTGTGAGTACCCTGTGTTTTTAACCTTCTTAATAAATATTGGCCATACGTCATTACACTATGTGGATTCTTTTATTACCTTTCTATGCTGCCTAAACGGGAGTTGAGAGGCTGGAGCTTTGAATATCTGGGCAACGGAGGTCTATTATTATAGGAAGAGCCTGCCACTACGCTGCTACTACATACCCCGCAGAGGGTTATATCTGCTGGCTCCTTTGACCCTTACTAGAGATAGTAGGTCTTACAATCTGGTAAGAGTAATTTACCTTACCCCCCTCTCTCACTGGAGGTGATATAGATAAAGTGGTGGTGGGTGACATAAGAAAACTTCTGGAACTTTGGTGCCCTCTATCTCAACTTTTTGGAACTTTCAAAATTTTTCCCTTTCTCTCGTGGTGATCTGGAATCTACAATTTATTACCTGTAGAGACTGTCTGGAAATGTATTATTGCTGCTGATGAACTTTATATGTCTTATTTTTATATCCTTGCATTATATTCTTGTACTTAATTGTTCACGTCTGCACTTTACACAACATCCAATTGGTGGTGTAAGCACAAATACACTGTTATATCATTTCTGTTTTATGTGGGTTTGCAATATGACCTCTGATTTGCACTTTATATATGTATAAGTATGTAACATTTTTTAGCGTGACATATTTAGACTAAATATAATACAGGAGATGGTCAGAGACTGCGGACATGGTACAGGAGAAAGTCAGAGACTGTGGACATGGTACAGGAGACGGTCAGAGAACGCATACATGGCACTAGTGACTGTAAGAGACTGCGGACATGGCACAAGTGATGATCAGAGACTGCATACATGGCCCAAGAGACTGTCAGAAACTGCATACATGGCTCAAGAGATTGTAAGAGACTGCAGACATGTGGGGGTAACATAGAGAGACAGAGGGGGTGACAGAGAGAGAAGAGGGTAAGAAATACAGAGGGGTGACAGAGAGGGGTGATGCTCAGAGGGAGTTCGTATTGACGAACGAAATGCGTCAGAGGGCGACATCATCCCCATAAGTTCCATCCATGGGACCCCTCCACATCTACCACTGAAGTTTTGAGGGGAATTTCTTCCAGCTCCAGGGATGTCCCCGGAAGTTCAGCCTTTGATACTCACACAGTGCGCCCGGGTAGACTCCTGTAACTGTCTTATGTGGCTTCACTCTACAACTCTCTCTCCATCCTGACCAGAATTCATCCAACTAAGGGGCTGTCCCCGGTGGGCTAGTCCGTGTCGAGGACGGAGTACCTGGGTAGACTCCCCACTCAGCTGCCAGAGACCTCACTGCCTTATACTAGGTCTACACACCAGCAAGGACACTCACCTTCTGTCATGTGAGTATATCAGCTTACCATCATTTTCCCATACTGGAGTCATCTACCATGTTTGCATGATCTTTAGACATTAGACACTGTGTCCAGACACACTGCTCCCATTGCGGAGCGGCAGAATACATCAATTAGCATACCACTCTTCTATATCTCCCACAGGACTACTGGTGTTTGCAATTCACGCGCACACTGTGAATGCGATCTCGGATGTTTATCCCATCGGCCAGTGTATGTAGAAACACAGTGAAGCACGACTTCTGATTCCCTTCAAACTTCGCCAGCACTTTTTACTGCACCTTATCTAATCAGGAACAAATTGCTGAGCAATAGTATCTATCAAACCTACTACTTGGATAGTGCTTGGTTACATTTTTTGAATGTGTGGTAGTATGTGGTTGTGTGTGTGAGCAGTAATTTGACAACGTTGTCATATTTTAATGGTGTTACCTTGGTGGAGGTGGTGTCATTTTTTGATAATTAATTATTAATAATTTGTGTTTTGTTTTTTGCTATGATTTATGCTATTTTCTCACACTATCCTAATTATTGGAGTGAGGTAACCTAATCAAGCTGGAAGCAAGGCCAGCTGGCCAACCCCAGTTGTGTAATTGTTTTTTTTTGCTCTCTGTCCTTTTGGACAGAGTTTGTTCATGCTTCATTTATTATTATAGAGGTGCGATGGGGGTGAGAGAGAGATGGGGGGTCAGAGTGAGAGACCCCTAGCCCTCTCTGCAGTCCCTCTAGTGCCTCTATGTCCCAGTGGTGTGTGTAATGCTCAGTACAGCACCTTACATGCCAGTAGGAAGTCCATGATGGCCAGCAGCTGGCAAGATCCGTTTTCATTCTGGGTGAGTACAGGAAGTGCTCTGTTCCTTCCATCGGATCTATGATGTGACTTTGAGTCGTCCCTGCTTGCTTGCATTTCCTGCCCATCCTTGTTCTGTGAACCCCCGGTCAGTCTGTCCTCCAAGCCTGGGAGCCTTGAGTAGGGTTAAGGAGTCCAGGGGTTCCAGGCTCTGGGAGGCACCGGGGACTCTGTGCCTGGTGTTCCTGGCATCTTGCTGCTCTCCTTTCCCATGGCCTCCATCTCCTGGGCCACTTGCTTTGTAGACTGGGTGATGTCATCCTTCCCACCCCTTGAGGCCTTCGCTGTCCTACTCCTCGCACCAGTTGTCACCGGCCCTGCTAAACTGTGTACAGGTGCGAGCAGGGCCAACCACCAGCGCTGGGATAAGAACTGAGTGGGGAACCCCAGATCCGATCCCTGATTCCGGGCGGGGCATTTGCCCCCCCTTGCTCCTACCTACGGACGCCCATGAAGGGCAATGATAGGCGGCACTGATGGGCACTGGTAAGCAGCACTGATAGGTGACAGTGATGAGGAGGTACTGGTGGGCACTGATTCGCAGTACTAGTGGGCTCTGAATGGCAACACTGGTGGGCACAGTTGGTACTGCACTGCTCATCAGAACACTTTACATAAGCTGGTTATCGGCTTTCTTCTTCTCTCCTCAGGCTGTCAGCGCGAGGAAAGGAATGCCAATAACCAACCTCTGTTTACTTTGTGATCAGCTGTCATTGGACACAGCTGATCATGTGGTAAAGTGATTGGTATGATTGTCTCTTTACCTCAATCTGTGATCAGCAGGGTCTTGAGCACACAGCGATCACAGAGCGCCCCGCCTGCACACCTCAGTGGGCACACGGCAGGTGCGATCATGGAAGGACTTTCTCCCAGAACTGGACAACCAAGCTGTAGCAGTCTTTCGGATATAGCGTGGTCGGTAAATAGCTAGGGGATGTATTTTTGAAATGTTTTACTTGAAGAACCTTAAACAGGAGAGAGGTCGGGGCATGGGATACTCCAAAACACAGCACAGTAACAGGAGGACACTCTTCTCTAGGCTCACATACAGTATGTGGATTCTTCTGAGGACACAGGGAATGGCCAGTACTCTGAGACCCTATGATGGCCATCTTCCCCTAGACAGCTGCACACCTTCCTCTGAACATGGTCCAGTGAGGGAGACAATCCTTCTCCATACCTGATTCTTTTTGGTGAACTCCCACAGCCATCTCCTCAGTAAGATCACTTCAGGCTCAGCTCTGCCACAGCTGAGACCTCAGAGAACAGCTACACAGTCCACCGGCTGCTTCTCATCTATCTGGGATGACATGGAGACAGAAGGATTTGGGGCAGAGGACAACCACAGAAGATCTGTGCTTAATTCTCCAAGATGTTTGGAACAACCTACCTGCCTTCAACAACTGCGTGCAAGTCTTCCTAGAAGAAATGATGTTGGTTTGAAGCCAAAAGGTGGTCACAACAAATATTAATTTGATTTGGAGTTCTCTTCTGTTCATTTACATTCCATTTTGTGAATTCATAAAAAAAAAAACGATTAGCACTTATATTTCAGAAAGCATTTTTCATTTACAGCATTTCCTCACACCTGCCTAAGATTTTTGCACAGTAGAGTATATCACAATAACAGTCAACAGTCTGTAATATGCTATCCTGATTCTTCTGCTGTCCAGCTCATTGGGGCCAACCGTTAGAGCTTGAGCACTCAAGGAATTGTTCTTTTAAGAACCAATGCATAACTTCCGGTTCCGGCGCCGCACATGTGAGGACGGCAAGAGCAGCGGCTCCGGGCATTAACAGCTACAAAGCTGGCATACACCTCCCCGAGACAGCACCTCCACACAGGGAACGTGTGCAAATTCATCGTCCATGATGCGACCGGGCACACCGCTCCTCAATGGCCGGATCATCACTCCCCGAGCTCCGGAGCTTCCATCATGGTGGATGGGGAGGAGACCGCTCACACTCAGCAAGGAACGCACATGGATACATCGCCGGCGGTAAGTGTCACTCCACACGCCGCCCCTGCTACATTCCATCTACCAGAGGACCAATAAGGAGCACTAGCTCAGGCAGTGGCTGCACTCCTTACCCCCTCCATCACCGCTGCTGTGGACCAGGCGATTGCAGTGGGCATGTCCCAGATACGGAAAGACATAGGGGAGCACACCAAACGGATAGGGGAACTAGAGACAAGAGTCTCAGACATAGAAGATGAATTTCAAGGCGTTCACACTGCTGAGCAGCAACTACAACAAACCCAGCAGTACCTATTTGAGAAAATAGACGACCTTGAGAATAGGGGGAGGAGGAACAACCTGTGTATCATAGGCCTCCCTGAAGCTATCCCCCCTGAAGCCCTCCAGGAAATCTGCTCCACCCGCATACCTGGAGCCCTGGGGATACCGACACCATGTGTTATCGAAAGAGCACACAGATTGGGATCACCCTCAAATGACAGACGGACCCCTCGCCCAGTCATTGTACGCTACTTAAATTATGCGGACAAATACAATATCTTGAAATCCTATTGTAATTCAAAATCTCTCCAACTTGATGGCCACAAGCTGTTACTATTTGCGGACTACTCGCAAGATGTTTCCCGAGAGAGAAAAGCCTTCCAGCCTGTGTGCTCAGCCCTTTTTGAGAAGAAGATCAAATTCACCCTCGCATACCCAGCAATTCTATGATTCACTGACGCTTCAGGGAATCAAAAATCCTTCTCCCACCCCGAGGAAGCCATGCATTATCTGTACAGCTGTCTGCATATTGCAATGGATACTGCTCCCACAACAGCACAACACTTTGGAGACCCACGCGAACAACGCAGTCCCAGGAAGGACCCGCCAAAAAAACGAGGCTCGCGGATCTCTCCGGGAGGCATCACAAGAAATAACGTCGCTGGTCTCCTGCGGTTTTCAATCCGCTGCCTCCCCATGCGCTGACCATCCCTTAAGCTTATCTTTCTTTTGGTTCTCGTTCCAGACTGTTCACAAGGTATTGATCGTCATAGCATCAACCGACTCTAACGTTTGTGAGTAACTTAACAGTACTATTTTGGTCTCTTTTCTATGTTCTATCAGATTTGTTAATAGATGGTTGCCTTAATTATTCCACCCAGTCTGGGCTCTGACCTCACAACCCAGCCCTCCGGCCTTCCCCAGGTCTGCTACAAGTTCTCTTCCGGAGCACTGACTCATTTCCCAGGGGAGTGTGCATAAGACACTAGTCTGAACCTAACCCCATTGTGGAGAAATGAGCCATAAGCTACTTTGCACCCTACCCAGGGAGGTCAAAACTTGGCAGACCCCGGTAACGCTGCTGTTGGTAGGAGTACCCACATGCGGAAAAAAGCGTACAAAAGAGTACAGCCTCCACAGGCTCTCGAGCTTTTATCTGCCCAGGAATACCTGTTCAGATCTTCCCCTGTACCCCCCACCCCACTCTCTACAGTCTCATTCACTAGTACCATTTTCATCACTCATCACCACAATCGCACCATCATATTGCTGTATCCGACGCATCATGTCATATAGATCACCCAAGACACACCCTCCATAAATGAGCTCCGCTGTGAAGCTCGTCACATGGAATGTGAAAGGCATACTCTCGCCTCATAAACATCTGGCTATACTTCGGCATCTACGGCGCCTCAAGGCAGCGTCGCGTTACTACAGGAATCCCATCTTTCGGATCTTGATCTACCACATTTGCGCAAACTCTGGGTAGGTCAAGTGTATGGTTCACCAGTGGTTAAAGGCAAGGCAGGGGTAGTCTTCTTAATTCATAAGCGCTTCCAGGGGCAGCTTACCTCCTCTCACATAGACTCACAAGGGAGAATATGGTCCCTCGTCATCAGACAACGTTCTGGCGACTGGGCACTCACCAATATCTACGCACCCAACACACCATCAAAATAATTCTTCCAGAACCTTACTGAACACTTAGCTCCTCTTCTTCATCTGCCATCTATCCTGGCAGGCGACTTCAATGCAGTGATGGATCCTAGAGAGGACAAATCGCACCCTCGGGGTGCCACAGTCCCCACTTCGCTAGCACAAAACACACACTTGAGAAATTTCGCAGATAGCTTACAATTAACTGATATATGGAGATTAGAAAATCCTGTAGGCAAAGAATATACATTCTTTTCCTCCCCCCACAACTCATTATCTAGAATCGACTACATTCTAACCAATTCTAGAATTCTTGTCCATACTTCTGACCCCCAGATACACAAAATGGTAATTTCAGACCACACCCCAGTCTGGGTATGCATCAATGATCCATCCTTCTCTGCCGATACTCGGATCTGGCAATTCCCATATCTTGCCCATGACCTCGAGCTGAAGTTTAAGCTGGACAAAATATGGGAGGAATACTCAGCCAACTATGCTCAACCCTGTTGTTAACATAAACAGCGCCTCTTCCAAAACTACAATGTAAAAAATAGTGAAAAGGTTGTTGGTGACTATACAAGTGTGTGTATGTGCCAAAAATGCGCACACACATACACCTGGTGCTGCTGCTTTACAAAAGGAATTAAATAGATGTTAATAGATAGGCAGCACATCTAGACACCAATCCCTGTGTAAATCGTGTGTGAAAAAAGGCTGTGAACAAACTCAAACCAATAAATTCACAAACATAACCAAATGTCCCATGAAGAACACATAAAGTGTTCAGTGCACTGACAAATTTCACAAACCAAAACCACAAATTCCAAACAAAGCGCTTAAAAATGTCCAAGTGCTTAAAAATTATTCAAAATTAGTATGTTGTGCTATTCCATATAAAGTCCAAATAAACATAGTCGATATGCTGGATGATCACACCAACTTGCATAAATAAAGTCACTACAAAGTATTCAAGTGGTTAGATGGTGCTCCTAAAAGTACATAATCCTCGATTGTTTAAAAGTGACTAAGTGCAACCAAAGTGCTCTTTCGTGCTGTTACTGTTATTCCACACTTCTGTGCCGGACCCCCTCTGTGGCCCCACTCACCAGAGATCATTGACCATCTGCTTTGCAGTCAGTGGTCAAAAAAGCTTGTGTCAGTGGGGGGAGCAGGTTCCCGAATGCTGACGGTGGATTGCAGAACCAGAAGTTCTGATGTGATGATGTTCGGAAGTGATGACGATGGCTGCGGCGACCGGATGTGATGTCAACGCGTTTCGCCACGTGATTGGGCGTCTTCATGGTCCGTGAAGACGCCCAATCACGTGGCAAAACGCGTTGACATCACATCCGGTCGCCGCAGCCGTCATCATCACTTCCGGTTCGTGAGTGGGAGACATTGGAACGCACGCCGCTGGGGATTGCATACCACAGGCTTTTTAAACTTCTTTATCCTGTAAGTAGCATTTCACTTGCGCATTAAACATATTTGATTACGTTCTACACATGAGGTCTCCCTTTATTCTCCGAGCCACATAGATACCGCCTACATTATATTAGCTGAAGAGTCTGATCTGCAATCCACCGTCAGCATTCGGGAACCTGCTCCCCCCACTGACACAAGCTTTTTTGACCACTGACTGCAAAGCAGATGGTCAATGATCTCTGGTGAGTGGGGCCACAGAGGGGGTCCGGCACAGATTGCATGGCACGTGTGGAATAACAGTAACAGCACGAAAGAGCACTTTGGTTGCACTTAGTCACTTTTAAACAATCGAGGATTATGTACTTTTAGGAGCACCATCTAACCACTTGAATACTTTGTAGTGACTTTATTTATGCAAGTTGGTGTGATCATCCAGCATATCGACTATGTTTATTTGGACTTTATATGGAATAGCACAACATACTAATTTTGAATAATTTTTAAGCACTTGGACATTTTTAAGCACTTTGTTTGGAATTTGTGGTTTTGGTTTGTGAAATTTGTCAGTGCACTGAACACTTTATGTGTTCTTCATGGGACATTTGGTTATGTTTGTGAATTTATTGGTTTGAGTTTATTCACAGCCTTTTTTCACACACGATTTACACAGGGATTGGTGTCTAGATGCGCTGCCTATCTATTAACATCTATGCTCAACCCTATCGGGACAATCCCAATCTCTTCTGGGACACAGGAAAGGCGGTTCTCAGAGGTGCAATCATCTTGCACGCAAACTATGTCAAAAACGTACCCAGGATGCCCAAATTCGTCTCTCCTCCAGCAATACCTGGAATCATAGGGAGGAATGGCGAAAGGCGAAGCACGAATTTGATACTTGGGCAAGGGAACAAGCCTGTTCAAATCATTAAGTGAATTAAAATACCACAAATTTGGTAATAAGCCCGGGAAGCTTTTAGCGACCCTTTGCAAGGACCCACACACTCCCACCCACATAACCTCACTCAAAACCAAAGAGGGCACACTGGAAACATCCCCCAAAGATGTAAACGGGTCCTCGAGCAGTTCTATGCAACCCTGTATAGCCACGACCCTATCGACGAGGATGTAGGCTTGTCATTCTTAGAGAGGATCCAGTTACCCACCATACAGGAAACACATCTGAGCCATTTAAACGCTCTGATTACAACCCAGGACATCTGCCAAGCTATCAATACCTTAGGAGCTGGTAAAGCCCCTGGCCCGAGTTCTATATGCTACACAAAGACACATTAACTCCCACATTGCAGCGGGTTTTTCAGCATATATTACTGGGTAATGATTACATATAATCTGGCTTCCAGGCACACATCAAATTGATACCAAAAAAGGGCAAAGACCTGACAGACCCTGTGTTGTATCGCACGATTTCCCTGTTAAACATTGACACTAAAATCTTGTCCAAAATCATTGCCAACAGACTAGCAAAAATAATGCCAGACCCCATCCACCCCACCCAATCAGGCTTCACCCAGGGCAGGTCTGTGACCTCCAACATCAGGAAGGTCCTGGAGCAAGCCAGGACCAGCTCCAGGGGAGAGACCGCGATAAACGTGCTAGACACTGGAAAAGCGTTTGATAATGTGAGTTTTAGGTGGCTGGAGCTGGTCCTGTGCGAATTGGGTTTTGAGGGTCCCTTCGTGCACTTGGTCAAGCAAATGTACTCAGCACCAACCGCGAGCGTAGTGGCCACATGAATACTTTCTAACCCATTCAAATTACACAAAGGTACTTGCCAAGGATGCCCCCTCTCTCCTCTCCTTTTTAACTCCAAAATCCATGGCATCCAATTAGGGTCCTCCACGGTCCGCTCCGCGCTATTTGCAGACGACATTCTTATCTTTTCGTCTAACCCAAAAAACGATATACCACACATTAAAGAGATATTCAGCAATTTCAAATTATGTTCGGGCCTGCGGATACATTTTTTAAAAAGCAAAGCCTCCCGCTGTTCCACTCCCACCCACCTAGCTGGGCCGCCCAATCAGCTTTCCCCCTAGCTCGTCATTATATCACCTACTTGGGCATAAAAATAGGTAAGACCCCCTCTTCTATTTACCAATTAAACTTCACCCTGACAATCAACAAAATGATAGCAGAGCTGGATAACTGGTCCAATCTCCCCCTTTCAGTATTCGGTAGGTGTCATCTATTCAAAATGTCTAGCTTCCCCAAACTCTTGTATCCCTTACAAACAATTCCCTTACTACTGAGGCACGCCAACATTACCAAACTCAACACAGCACTCTCACGCTTTATCTGGAAGGGCTAGAAGTCTAGAATTGCTTTACTGAAACTAACGCTCCCCAAACATAACAGAGGTTTAAATCTCCCCAACACCAGATTATATAACTTATCGTGCTTATTGAGAGTGGGGCTGGACTGGGTGAGAGGAACGTCTAAGTACTGCAACTATGAGTTGGAATCGCAACTAGTCTCTCCCCTCAAGCTCAAAACTATAATGCAATGTAAAATGACCACCGTGTCACCCATCATCAGGAACAATCTCTTACTCAAGGACACCATTTTGGCATGGAGGGGGACATGCAAAATCTTGGGAGTCTCCCCGCATATCTCTAAACACATGCAGATTGGGGGTCATTCTCTCTTCCCGCAAGCCCACCAACTTCCAATTGCAACCTGGGCTCAGCACGGGCTACTCAACTTCTACCAGTTGTTTGATCCAGTGTCAAATTCACCACTGTCAATAGACTCTATCTGCAGCAGATTTGGACTTCCACCACATTATTTTCTACCAATTCACTAAGCGATAAGCTTTGCAACCAGTCTCTGCCCAGCAAAAGCACTGAGATTCAAAAACTCTATCTTAGACACCCTATTAAATCAGAACTGTCATAGAATATCGGAGATCTACAAATCCCTCACTTCTCTGCCCAAGACAATCTCTAAAAATTTGTCTCCCAAATCCTGGAATGCCGATCCCAAATCTGGAGACGCTTTCACTTACATTTTGCAGGGCTACAACACTATGTGTGCCCATACCTGCAACGAGTTCTGGAGAGAACAGCAGTTTAAAATATTACACAGGGCATATATACCCTACTTGAAGCCTTAAGAGACATCTCAGGATGCCCTATGCCCCCAGTGCGGGACCCCAAAACCCCAACTACTGCACAAGCTGTGAACATGCAAACGGATCCAATCTTTTTGGCATGAGCTGGAACTTTTTGTTGCCTCTGTTACAGGTCTTCCCCCTCACGGGAACAAATATGCTTTGCTCTTCGGCAATCTGGACATCCTGCTCCAAAAACTTCCCAAATCGACGGTTAATCTACTGCATTGGCACAAAACATGGATATCCACATGCTATATGTCTGCTAGAAGGGCCATATTACGGCGCTGGATCTCCTCTACTCCGGCATCTCTCAAAGACGTATTTAGTGACCTTGCCAATCTACAGTATTTAGACTGGAGGAACTGGACATTAAGGTACACTTATCAGTTAAAGCATTACAGCAAATGGGATGCCTTTAGCAACATCATCAGACACCAGTCGCACTTAATAGGAGGGTCAACACCTACCAACTCCCAAAAGGAACAATATCCCTAAGTATCATACAAGACGATTCTAGCATCATCTATGCCTCCCCTGCACTCCAGAGACGAGCCTACTGAACTTATTTTGATTTATTGCCAGACCATTGCTCAGACTTTAGGGTAAATGTATTGTCTTAAATACAAATTGATTGTGGTGAAAATATCTCTTTATCTCTCTCTACCTCTCCCTCTATCTCTCTTCTTTCCCTCCCCCCCTTTTCCACCCCCTCTCTCTTCTCCCCTCTCTTCCCTCCCTCCCTTTCTTATTCAGGACACCCTGTCAAAGACAGTGTTTTCAAGGTCATGGAATTTTGCACACCATCATATAGGCGTACAATTTAAAAAATGTCAATCTATATGGTTTGGTCTGTACTCTCTATGTCGTACACTTATTAACATTGTACTTGTACCGATGTGTTTCTTTTTTTTCTCTATTGAAAATAAACTATCTTTAAAAAAAAAAAAAGAACCAATGCAAGCACTGCCACTGTAGCTCCAGCAGAAAAATCTGTCCCTCTTTTATCAAGGTGCAATGCAGGGTTGGCCAGAGGCCTCTCGCCATTCAGCAGGCTGTCCGTGTTCTCAGCATCCAGCTCCTAAATTGGGCAGCAAGCTCCATCAGCATTGAGAGTGTGGGCATGTTGGAGTTAGCCGGGCCAGGCTGGGGAAGGGGTTAAACATTTTTGGATCAGTTTCCAGCTTTTGGTTTGGGTGGGCCCACCTGTGATATACAGTATCTCTCAAAAGTGAGTACACCGCTCACATTTTTGTAAATATTTTATTCTATCTTTTCATGTGACAACGCTGAAGAAATGACACTTTGCTACAATGTAAAGTAGTGAGTGTACAGCTTGTATAACAGTGTAAATTTGCTGTCCCCTCAAAATAACGCAACACACAGCCATTAATGTCTAAACTGCTGGCAACAAAAATGTGAAAATGTCCAAATTGGGCCCAATTAGTCATTTTCCCTCCCCGGTATCATGTGACTCGTTATTCTTACAAGGTCTCAGGTGTAAATGGGGAGCAGGTGTGTTAAAGTTCAAAATGGCACCTCATGGCAAAGAACTCTCTGAGGATCTGAAAAAAAAAGAATTGTTCTTCTTACATAAAGATGCCCTAGGCTATAAGAAGATTGCCAAGACCCTGAAAATGAGCTGCAGCACGGTGACCAAGACCATACAATGTTTTAACAGGACAGGTTCCACTCACAACAGGCCTCGCCATGGTCTACCAAAGAAGTTGAGTGCATGTGCTCAGCATCATATCCAGAGGTTGTTTTTGTGAAATACACATATGAGTGTTGCCAGCATTGCTGCAGAGGTTGAAGGGGTGGAGGGGTCAGCCTGTCAGTGCTCAGACCATATGCCGCACACTGCATCAAATTGATCTGCATGGCTGTCGTCCCAGAAGGAAGCCTCTTTTAAAGATGATGCACAAGAAAGCTATTGAGTATATGAGTTATTTTGAGGGGACAGCACATTTACACTGTTATACAAGCTGTACACTCACTACTTTACATTGTAGCAAAGTGTAATTTCTTCAGTGTTGTCACATGAAAAGATAGAATAAAATATTTACAAAAATGTGTGGGGTGTACTCACTTTTGTAAGATACTGTATGTGTGTTGGAATACTGCCCTGCGGCCCAGTCTCCGAACAGAGGGGATCCTGCTCTGCTTCAGTATGCCATAGTACATGTTGACATTCATGGTTCCCTCAATGAACTGTAGTTTCCCAGTGCCGCAGCACTCGTGCAGCCCCAGATCATGACAATCCCATCACCATGCTTGACTGTAGGCAAGACACGCTTGTCTTTGTACTCCTCACCTGGTTGCCGCCACACACCCTTGACACCATCTTAACCAAATAAATTTACCTTGGTCTCGTCAGACTACAGGACATGGTTCCACTAATCCATGTCCTTATTCTGCTTGTCTTCAGCAAACTGTTTGGGGGTTTTCTTGTGCACAATCCTTAGAAGAGGCTTCCTTCTGGGATGACAGCCATGCAGACCAATTTGATGCAGTGTGCGGCGTATGGTCTGAGCACTGACAGGCTGACCCCCACCCCTTCAACCTATGAAACAATGCTGGCAGCACTCATATGTCTATTTCCCAAAGACAACCTCTGGATATGACACTGAGCATGTGCACTCAACTTCTTTGGTCGACAATGGCGAGGCCTGTTCTGAGTGGAACCTGTCCTGTTAAACCGCTATATGGTGTTGGCCACCACGCTGCAGCTCAGTTTCAGGGTCTTGGCAAACTTCTTATATCCTAGGCCATCTTTATGTAGAGCAACAATTCTTTTTTTTTCAGATCCTCAGAGTTCTTTGCCATGAGGTGCCATGTTGAACTTCCAGTGACCAGTATGAGAGAGTGAGAGCGATAACACCAAATTTAACACACCTGCTCCCCATTCACACCTGAGACCTTGTAACACTAATGAGTCACATGACACCGGGGAGGGAAAATGGCTAACTGGCCACAATTAGAACATTTTCACTTAGGGTGTACTTACTTTTGTTGCCAGCAGTTTAGACATGGCTGTGTTGAGTTATTTGGAGGGGGCAGCACATTTACACCGTTATACAAACTGTACACTCACTATTTGACATTGTATCAAAGTGTAATTTCTTCAGTGTTGTCACATGAAAATATATAATAAAATATTTACAAAAACAATTCAAAACAAGGGGGTTAGAGGGGCCCTGCTCCTGCAAGCTTACAATCTAAGAGGGGGGGTGGGGGTGGTGAAACAAAAGGTAGGGACTGTGAGGGGTGAACTGATGAGGGGAGTAGAAGATTCCGTTAACTGGAAAAGGGGTGTACTGACTTTTGTGAGATACTGTATAATACAATGCCTGTAGTTTAGACTATATACAGCTCATTCAGTGTATAGTATATATAGTCCGTTCAGGCAGTGTAAGAAATAAGAATATATATACCGTATATACTGGTGTATAAGTCGACCCGTGTATAAGCCGACTCCCCTACTTTTGCCCAAAAAATATGGGAAAACGTATTGACTCACGTATAGAAGAGTTTTGGGGTCTAAAAGATCCCAAATCTGTCTAGGGACCCTAACATAGGAAGTGGCCATGTAATCTGGAGTGTGTGTGTGTATGTACAAGTGTTTATTTTTTGCAGTACAGTATACTTACTTCCTATGTATTGAATAAGGCTGCTGTGTTCTTCACATATGTCAAATGCAAAGAAAAAAAAACACAGTTTTGTCATTTGAATATCTGACCATATGAACCCTTATTGTTAACACAATAAGGGTTCATATGGTTAGTTAATCGAAATGCCAAACTGTTTTTTTTTCTTTACATTTTTACATATAAGAAGGACATGGCAGCCTTATTCCATTCCTAGGAAATGCCTGTGTCCTCTGCCCTTACCTTCAGCCCAGTCACGTCACAAGTGTGACTGAGCTGAAGTTCCGCCCTCCAGCAGGCCGTCAGCGGATGTGACGGCATCCCTGGAATGCTTCTCAGCCGCCACGGGTGCCCGCGGAATGTGCCCTCGCGCTCGTACCGGCACTG
>BLSH010164650.1:1797-12237 GCA_018402905.1 Glandirana rugosa | reverse complement strand
CACAGTTTTTTGGCTCTAAGCAGAATATGCGCTCAGTTGTCGACCATGTTCGCGCCCCCTTGTAAGGGGCCCGTGGGTGCCGACGACTCTACGTAAGGTCCCTACGGCAGTGCAGGCGACTGCCGGACGACCTCCCGCCTTGAAGTCGAGTCAGTGTGAACGCTGCACTGACCCGACTTCCATTCCCGTCTCCTGTGTCCGTGAAGGATACTTACCTTATTCCGACGGCACAGGAAGAATACATTTTTACATTTCCTTTTTTTTTTGACAAACCGTTAAGCTAATTGATTGGTATAATTGGGAGTAACACACTTATGTATTGAATAAGGCTGCTGTGTTCTTCACATATGTCAAATGCAAAGAAAAAAAAACACAGTTTTGTCATTTGAATATCTGACCATATTAACCCTTATTGTTCACACAATGAGGGTTAATATGGTTAGTTAATCGAATTGCCAAACAGTTTTTTTTTTCCTTTACATTTTTACATAAGAAGGACACGGCAGCCTTATTCCATTCATAGGAAGTGCCTGTGTCCTCTGCCCTTACCTTCAGCCCAGTCACGTCGCAAGTGTGACTGAGCTGAAGTTCCGCCCTCCAGCAGGCCGTCAGCGGACGTGACGGCATCCCTGGAATGCATCTCAGCAGCCGTGGGTGCCCGGGGAATGTTCCCCCGCGCTTGTACCAGCTGTTGACTCGCGTATAAGACGAATCTCGGTTTTTTGACACAAAATCCGTGTCAAAAAACTCGACTTATACGTGAGTATATACGGTATATATATATATACACACACACACACACACACACACACAGTACAGTTACAGTGTTCTGCCACCACCAAAACCTAAGTTCCAATTTTTCTGCACCTGTTTGCCTGGGGCATGTCATTACAATTTTTAAAACAAATTGCAACAGAAGGGCCCGTTCCTGCACCCAATAAGAGTAATTGTGAGGGGTTATAATGTTCTGGCACCACCAACACCCAAGGCCCAATTTTTCTGCACCTGTTTGACCGGGTCATGTCATGCTCTTAAAGGAGACATTTCTTTTTTTTTTTTTTTTGCAAGTGTCATTTTTTTCTTTTTTTTTTAATTGCATTTTAGTGTAAATATGAGATCTGACTTCTTTTTGACCTCAGATCTCATATTTAAGTGACCCTGCCATGCTTTTTTGTATTACAAGGAATAAATGTGACCCAATTTTTTTTTAAACGGACAGTATAAAAATAAAAAACAACAAGTAAAATAAATAAGAAAAAACAAAAATGAAAGCGCCCCATCCCACCGAGCTCGCATGCAGAAGCAAACGCATATGCAAGTCACGCCCGCATATGAAAACGGCGTTCAAACCACACATGTGAGGTATCGCCATGATCGTTAGAGTGAGAGCAACAATTCTAGCACTAGACCTACTCTAACTCAAAACTGGTAACCTGTAGAAATGTTTAAACTTTGCCATTGGAGATTTTTAAGTGCCAAAGTTTGTCGCCATTCCACGAGCAGGCGAAATTTTGAAGCATGACATGTTGGGTATCAATTTACTTGGCGTAACATTATCTTTCACAATATAGAAACAATTGGGCTAACTTTACCCTTATCTTATTTTTTTATTCAAAAACTGCTTTTAAGACTGCTGCACAAATACCATGTGACATAAAGTATTGCAACGACCGCCATTTTAGAAAACATATACAGTGGGTACGGAAAGTATTCAGACCCTCTTACATTTTTCACTCTTTGTTATATTGCAGCCATTTGCTAAAATCATTTAAGTTCATTTTTTTCCCTTATTAATGTACACACAGCACCCCATATTGACAGAAAAACACAGCATTGTTGAAATTTTTGCAGATTTATTGAAAAAGAAAAACTGAAATAATGGAATACTTTCCATACCCACTATATATAATGTTTGGGGGTTCTAAGTAATTTTCATTAAAAAAAAAAAACAGATTTTAAGTTGTAAACACCAAATCTCATAAAGAGGCCCTGTCCTTAAGTGATTATGGTGAGCCCAGCGCCAAAATTATAAAAAAAAAAAAAAAATGTGTGGGGTCCCCCCCCCCAAAGATCCAAACCAGGCCCTTCAGGTCTGGTATGGATTTTAAGGGAAACCCCGGGCCAAAATTAAAAAAAAAAATTGCGTAGGGGTCCTCCCACAAAGTACATACCAGGTCCTTCAGGTCTGGTATGAATTTTAAGGGGAACCCCGCACCAATTAAAAAAAATGGCGTAGGGATCCCCCCAAAATCCAAATCAGACCCTTATTCCAGCACGCAGTCCTGGCATGGCAGGAAGGGGTGGGGATGAGCGAGCGCCCCCCTCCAAACCATACCAGGCCACAAAAGCACCTTGTCCCTATGTTCATGGGGAGAAGGGCCTCATACCCACAACCCTGGCCGGTGGTTGTGGGGGTCTACGGGCAGAGGGCTTATCAGTATCTGGAAGCCCCATTTAATAAGGGGGCCCCAAGATACCAACCCCCCCATATGAATGGGTATGGGGTACATTGTTACCCTACCCATTCACCAAAAAAGGAGTGGTGTGGTACAAAAAACACTTTTGACAATCCTTTATTGTGTAAAATAGCTCTTTTCTTCCCTTCTTCCTCCGGCATTCCTGCATCTTCCCCTGCCCCGGTTCTTCTTCTGGTCTTCTGCTTCTTCTTTCGGTCTTCTTCTTTCCTCTTGTCATCTTCAATCTTCATCTTCTTCTTCTTGTTCTATCACCGCTGCCACCCCACTGCTGCCACTGTGCTGTCCAGAGGCGGCTCCCAGAATGGGCGGTCTTCGGAATGACATTTATTTAATATATAAGGGTGGGGCCACCCAGTGACGTAACCGAATGATCCCGCCCCCTTCCGATGTCATGTGATGTCAAACGGGGAGGGTCACCCATTCACATCACCGGGTGGTCCCGCCCCTCCTATAAAAGAAATGTCAAACTGAACTCCACCTATTCTTGGAGCCCCTGGTCGGCGCAGCGGAGCCACTGTGATCAAGAATAACAAGAAGAAGATGAAGATTGAAGACAATGAGAGAAAGGAAAATGACCGAAAGAAGAAGCAGAAGAACAGAAGGGCCGGGGCAGGAGAAGATGGAGGCAGACCGGAGGAAGAAAGAAGAAAAAAGAAAAGAACCATTTTACACAATAAAGGACTTGTCAAAAACTGCCTCATGTTTTTTGTACCACTACACTCCTTTTTTGGAGAATGGGTAGGGGTACAATGTATCCCATACCTATTCCCATGTGGGGTCGGGATCTGGGGGTCCCCTTATCAAAGGGGGCTTCCAGATTCCAGTAAGACCCCCACAACCACCGGAAAGGGTTGTGGGGATGAGGCCCTTCTCCCCATCAACATGGGGACAAGGTGCTTTGGGGGGACCTCAAAGCACCCTCCCCATGTTGAGAGCATGTGGCCTGGTATGGTTCGGAGGGGGTGCTCGCTCATCCCCACCCCCACCTGTCATGCCAGGGCTGTGTGCTCAGACAACGGTCTGGTTTGGATTTTGGAGGGGACCCCTACGCTATTTTTAATTCAATCTGATTTTATTGAGAAGAAGTAACATATTACAGAATCTTTTCCTTGCAACATAGAGACGGTGGATCAGTAACTGAATATAAGAGGTTTTCAATAAACAAATGACAAGTAACAGAGGTCAACAGTAAATGTTAACAACGTAATCATGAGCCAAATAGGTCCTATAGTGGTCAAAGTATCCAGACTGGGCATTGTGGACACCGCTTTCTGCATTTTGAGCGGTGCTCACTTCCTTATATTCCATATACGCCCACAGTATTGACTCTGTACTATACAAAGAGGGAGTGTGACGTAGAGGCCGCACTTGACCTTTAGAGAACCTAGAATTGGGGTGTCCTCAAGCAAAAAATGGAAAAAGATTGTGATTGAGAGTGAAAAGCGTGAGGAAATCTTGTAAACATAGACCAAGAGGTCCAGGTCTTGGAGAACTGCTCTAGGCTATCTGCTTTCTGTGCCAATAGTCGCTCCATCCCATTAATGCTGTCTACCTCCATCGCCCAGTCCCCAAGGAAGGGCATCCGGTCGACTTCCAATGTCTGGGTATCACCACTCTGGCTGCAGCCAAAAAGTGACGCAGCACATCTTTTTTAACCGATTTCAACGGGCCTGGGAGAATGGATAGTAATGCTATCTCTGGGGAAGGGGCGACCGAGGTTGCCATGAGTTTACAGTATAAGTCAAAGACCGCCTGCCAAAATTTACATATGGGGGGACACTCCCACCAAATATGTAGGATAGTTCCTCTAGGCGAGGAGCATCGCCAGCAAGTATCGGAAAATTTAGAGTCTATAAGGTGCAGAGTGGGGGGGGCAGCGATACCATCGGGTCAGCAACTTGAACCCCTTTTCCTGACTTTTCAAGGCGAAGGACAATTTGTGAGTCAAAATGAAGCATTTTTTGCCAGTCAATAGGGGAAATTGGGTGACCAAGATCTGATTCCCATGCTCTTGTGTAGGGGGGCATGGCTGGCAAGGTGGCTGAGTGTATGAGAGTGTAGAGTTGTGAGACTACATGCTCTGGTGGGTCAGTCTGGAGTAATAGGGCCTCAAAAGCAGTAGGGTCAGTAAGAACCTCAGGTAGGGATGGAAGGCCTCGCATATAAGATTTCACCTGCTGCATCTGGAGCCACTGCGTCAATGTGGGAGAAGGGGTTCCAGTGGGAGCACCTGTGGCCAAGGAGTAGTCAGGGCGGAGTATCTGAGCTAGTCGTCTATGGTCCTGCTTATTCCATGGACCAAAGACCTGTCCTTGTAGGGCCGGGGGGAAATTGTGAGTCCCAAACAGGGGAGTCATGGGCCCCTTAGGGTATGAGATGAGCCCCGAAGCATTCAGGCGATGCCAGACTGTCAAGGTTTGTCGGGTGAGTTTGCACGTTATTGAGGGGTTCTGCGGGGGAATGACAGAGAGCCCGGAGATCTGTCGGGTTCAAGTGGCTCTCAATTTGGACCCATAATTTAGTTGGGGAGTGATGGAACCAGTCAAGTATTCTTGTCAGGGCCGCTGCTTTATAGTAAATGTGGACGTCCGGAGCGCCAGCACCACCCCGCACTTTTGGGAGGGAGAGCAGTTCATAACGCAGTCTGGGCCTGGCTCCCTTCCAGATGAAAGAAGAGAACAACCAACAGAGTTTCTTAAAGTAATCAGATGGTATGGGAATCGGTAATGTTTGGAAAAGGTAGAGGAATCGGGGAAGTACGTCCATTTTTAGGGTATTTATCTTACCAAGCCACGATAGCGATTTCTTATTGAAAGTAGAGAGGTCTGCTTTGGTTTTGAGGAGGAGGGGAAGAAAATTTTTGGAGAACATTTGAGTCGCGTCTGAAGTTATTTGGACGCCTAGGTACGGAATGGATGCAGAGCCAGTCCTAAATGGGAATGCACTCGCCAATCGTTGGAGGGTCTCCTTTGCCAAGGGTATGTTCAATATTTCGGATTTGGCGTGGTTAACTTTAAAGTTACTCAGCTTTCCAAATCGTTAGAATTCCTGAAGAATGTGTGATAGAGATTGGGCTGGTCGGGTCACAAATAAAAGCAAGTCATCTGCGAATAGCACCAGTTTGGAGGCAATGGGGCCCACAGAGATACCCGGAATATGTGGATTGTTCCTTATAGCGATGGCTAAGTGCTCCATGACCAGAACATATAGAAGGGGAGACAAGGGACAGCCTTGTCGTGTCCCGTTGTGGATAGGAAATTTGGGGGAAAGCGAGCCGTTCACTCGTATCCTGGCAGACGGGCAGGAATAGAGGGACATAATTCGGGACATCATATTCGGCCCAAGACCAATTTGCATCAAAGACCTCTGAAGGAATTGCCAATCAACTCGGTCAAAACCCTTCTCTGCGTCAACAGTCAATAGGCAGAGGGGGACTTTTTGAGTGCATGCATAATTCATAAGAAGGAGGGTTTTCAAAGTATTGTCCCTTGCTTTGCGACCGCTGACAAAGCCCACCTGGTCTAGGTGGATCAGGCCAGGGAGCAAGGGCTACCTAAGGGCGAGGGTCTTGGCAAAGATTTTAAGGTCTACTCCGATCAAGGAGATGGGCCTATAGCTTGCGCATAGGGATGGATCCTTCTCGGGCTTTAGGATAACAGCTATGTGGGCTTCGAGAGTCTGTGGAGGTAACGTTTGACCGTCCGATAGGGGATTGAAGACTTTAGTTAAAAAGTGGACTAGTAGGGATTTAAATGTCTTTTAGAATTTGGGGGTTTTGCCGGGGGGTGTAACGGCTATTGCTTTCGCTACTTCGTCCTCTGTGATGGCCAGCTCAAGATCTTTGATAATATCATCTGCTAAGTGGGGGAGTGCTGTGTCCTCTATGTAGGCTGTGATATCCCTCTCAAGCATGGGCGAGGGAGGGTGAGGCACCTCGGAAGTCAGGTTGTATAGAGATTGATAGAAGTCTCCAAACGTTTGCAAGATTTTTAAGGGTTCACTAACCAGCTCCCCAGCCGGGGTCTGGACATGTGAAATAAAAGTGGACGATGTGACAGGATGTAGAGAGCGGGCCAACGGTCTACCACATTTATCCCGAAACTTGTATTGGTGTAGTGCTAGCTTGTCAGCATAAGTTCCGGCCGAAGCCTCGTACAGGTTGCGGAGCTGGGAGCGGGCTGTCATGACCTCTAAGAGAGTCTGTGGAGTTTTCGAGTGCGCACAACTTATCCACATCAGCTGCTATTTTAGCCATGCGCATCCTCTTCAGTCGGGTCCCGACCTGTATGAAGACTCCCCGCAGAACCGCCTTAAGTGCCTCCCATTGAGTGGGAAGGGGAGTGGGATCAGCAACATGGTCTGCGAGGAAATTGGATATGGTTTCCATTATTTTTTGTGTACATTCAAGGTTCTCAAGGAGAGAGTTATTTAAGCACCACGTCCATTCCCTCATTGGGGTAGAGGGAACTGTCAAAGTCAGGTAAACAGGTGAATGATCAGACCAGACCATCGACCATATGTCGCAGTCAGGCGTCCAGTCTAAGCAGCTGTGGTCGATAAGAAAATAATCAATATGACTATATATGTGGTGCACCTGCGAGAAGTGAGTGTAATCCCTGTGTTTGGGGTGGAGAACCCTCCAAACATCCACGAGATGAAAGTCGTGGATAGATCGCCTGAGGGTCCTCAGTTTAACGAAGGAAATAGAAGTCCGGGAGGTCGAAGAGTCTAACAGAGGATCCAGAGGGGCGTTAAAATCTCCTCCCAGGATCAGTTTACCTTCTGTGAAGGTCGACAGTGTTTTCATGTATTGTAGTGCGGCTGGTATTTGGTCAACATTTGGTAGGTAGAAGTTGGCAATCGTGAATAGCGATCCCCAGAGTGAGACCTTTACAAATATATACCTTTCCTGAGGATCGGAGAGCTGGTCTATTAATTTGATTGGGAGGGTCTTATGGAAGGCAATAGTAGCCCCTTTAGCTTTCTGAGTGGGGTTCGTACTGTGGAACCACCTATTGAAGTATTGATTGGCACAGGAAGGGACAGAGCCTGAGAGGAAATGGGTTTCCTGTAGTAGCAACACATTACCCATGTATGTGATAGAGGATTTGTCCTCTTTTGGAAGCAGTATTGAAGCCACTGACATTGTAGGAACAGAGCTTCAGTTTAGGGCGGAATGACACCGTGTGGGCCATGGTGGAATGCAGAGGAAAAAAAAAATATAAAGGAGAGAAAGAGGAAAGAAAAGAAGACTAAATAGTAGAGACAGGGGGAGCAAGACAAGGAGAAAAGAAATACGGAGAGCAGAAAGTGCAGGGGTGGATGAGAGGTGGGGGGGTGTGTGTCTGTGTAAACTACCACACACACACCCAAATGCACAAAGAAAGGCAAGGTCTAAGTGAGTAGAGTCTGGGCAGGGGGCTCCTTTTAATGAGCCTAGGGTTGCTAAGGTGTCAGCGTTAGCAGAACACCACGTGTGGAAACACATTCAAGACACAGTACATGCCTAGCCTAAGGTAGGTGGGTGGATGTAATGGGGAGAGCCGAGCCGTGGGCCCGGGACCAGAACAGGTACAAATGATTTAAAAGAACACTTTGAAAAAAATAAATAGTAGAATACTTATCGGTCAGCATAAGGTCGACATAAATTCAGGTCTGGAGGAGGGAGAGCGATCCCGGCAGACAGCAGGTACGCCTAGAGCTATCCCCCCCCCCAGAGGGGAAGCCTTTATGGTATCTTTAGGAGGCTGACAGGAATGGGCCGTCTCCCCGTGCTTAACCATAAACATCATAGACATCATAACAGAGGAACAAGACAATTGAAAGGGAAGAAGAACCTGTGCATAAAAAGGGGGGCGGAAAATTCCTCATAACAGTGCAGAAACACATACCCTCAAAGTACACCTATTAGATCATGAGGTCAGTCATGTAAAATAGCTGAGGAAATCAGTACATAAAAGGCCCTAGTGGCCCACTTAAGCATAGAGGGAGCAGTAGGAGCTCATCCCCATCCGGTCCAGCCTCCGTCCCCGCCAGGCGCACCACCGCCAGCCAGAAAGACATCTAGGAGGGACACATAGCTCCCTTTACGTGGTATAAATCTCATCTTAAGGGCGGTGTTGCGGCCCGACCGGAACAAACAGGAACCGGGGGATATAATTAAGGCTAATAGTTCATAGAGATAGAGCACACTATGTTGTCACCAATAGAGTCCGATATTCGCCCGAACTCCAGCCGAAGAAATCACACCAGCGAAGAGCAGGGCGAAGATCAAGTGAATGATCATATTGCATACCTCAGGAGGGTAGAGGTCTACATCTTCAGTCTATGTAGAAGGCTGTGGTGACAACCTTGAGGGGGTTCCTGGTGTAGACTTGTGTAGTAAATCAGAAGATGATTGCCACCTTATGGATCTGCGCAGAGTCATGTTGACAGGTGCTTCGGGAATGTCTAGGATCAGTCAATTAATCCTCTGGAGAAGTTGGTCAACGTACTCTAGGGCCCAGGGTAGTGGACCTGGACCTCGGATGTCTGCGGCATTGTGGTAGGGGATCACGGCCTTGTAGCCCTAGGTGCTCTTCCAGGGGGTCCATCCAGTTTGGCACCGTGATCGGTTCCTGCTCCAAGAAGAGGAAGAAGGCTGGAAGCTGGCCAGGGTCAGACAGAGTGAACTTGCTGCTAGCTTTGGACACCTTGATACTAAAAGGGTGACCCCAATATAGGTCGCTCCAGACTGGCGTATCATCTCCAGTAGGGGGCGGACTACCCGACGCATGTAGAGGGTGTTGCGGGATAGATCAGGATACAGGTGAACCCGAGAGCCATCAAAGTCTACTGAGCCTAGGTGCCATGCCTTACCCATTATTTCTTCCTTAAGGGTGAAATGATGCACCCTTCAGAGAATGTCTCGGGGCGGTCACTGTTGTCTCTCCTGGGTCCCCCCACTCGGTGCACCCTATCCAGCTCTATAGGGGAGGAGGTCTCTCTGCTCAGCACTAGGTTGAGAATGGTAGTAACAGTCACTCTTAAGTCCGCAGCAGTTGTGGCCTCGGGGATGCCCTGTAATCTGATGTTATTCCTGCGACTCCTATTTTCACCATTATCTATGCATAGCTGGTGCTGCCGCAAACGGTGCAGGTGGTCTCTGGAGGCCGTTTCCAAAAGAGTGATGCGTGCTTCATGAGTGGATTGGGTGATCGCTATGTCAGAAACTGTGGTCTCCGTTGCGACTATTCACTGTTGAAGGGCTTGCATGTCCCTGTGGAGGGAGGTCTCCATTTTTGCTGCCAGGATTCAAATTCAGCCTGGAAGGCTGACAAGAGGACAGAGGCCTCAGATCTAGGGGCCTCTCCTGGAGTAAGGAGAGCTGTGGTGGGGTGCTCCGGGGCTTATGAGAAGACACAGAGGGCTTCGACCTGGGTGCTGAGTCTTGAGGGTTTAAGGGCAGGGCTATGCCAGCGTCAGAGTCTCCATCACTGTCCAATGTCACTGGAGGGGGGGCTTATGTTTCCCCATAGTGTGGGCTGCCGCCTTCTTATCTTTGGATGTCCGGGTGTCCAGTTGGGACGTGCAGAGTAAGTAACGCTGCATTGTGCTTTGTTGGGGGTCAGCAGGGTCAGGGAGGTGAGTGCCGTGTGCCATCATACCAAGAGCGGAAAAAGTGAGTGTTCTGACGTCTGAAATCAGCGTGGCTCCCACGGGGCTCAGCGGGCGTGCTTTACCATGTCTCCATAGTCGGTCTTATTCCCCTCAGGGATCTTGTCTGTAATGTAGATGACTAGTGATCACTCTGAGGGGGGTGTTCAAAGAGGAGCAAACCAGTCCAGGAGCAGTATTAAGAACTATATCGGGTGGACCAAGATGGCCGCCAGCACTAGGCCCCAGCGTGCCCTGTATACAATTTACAGCCGAGTTCAGTTCAGGAGTCCCCCTTACACTACCCCAGGCGGGGGGGGGGGGGGGC
>BLSH010164535.1:800518-818518 GCA_018402905.1 Glandirana rugosa | reverse complement strand
GGGGAAATCCTGGTCTCGGGAAAAACGCTAAGCCGTGACGCAGCGAAATTGACTTTTAACGTGCCAGCACGTGCACGACCGTGCAATTTTCAGTTAAAGCGACGCAGTGCCGAATCGCAAAAAGGGCTCTGGTCCTAAAGGGGGAAATCCTTCCGGGGATGAAGTGGTTAAAGTGTCATTAATCCATTTAATAGCTTTTGGTCTATTAATTAAAGCCTGTAAATAACTGTACATAGACCTTATTATAAATATTGTTGTTTTTGTATCTATTTATAATCAGTCATGTGACTATCTTGTTTTTGCTCCACAATGCACTGGGAGATATGGGTAAGTGAAGCAGGCAGGTAACCTGTAATGCTGTCTATAGCCACCACAACAGAAAGGTTACATTTAGAGTTGAGCGGACACCTAGATGTTCGGGTCCGTCGGGTTCGGCCGAACTTCGCGAAAAAGTTCAAGTTCGGCACCGAACTTGACCCGAACTTGACCCCGGACCCCGAACCCCATTGAAGTCAATGGTGACCCAAACTTTTGGGCACAAAAATGGTTCTAAAAAATTAATGGAAAGGGCTAGAGGGCTGCAAAAGGAAGCAAAAAGGGGGTAAGAGTAGGACAAGTGCCCTGCAAACAAATGTGGATAGGGAATAACTTAAAATCACATAAAAAAATAAAAATTGGAGAAGGAGGTGGATGTGGAGTAGGAGCCCCAGAGGTTGAGGAGGCGGTGACCGTGGCGGTGTAGGTGGAAGTGGCGGTGGAGGAGAAGGAGGTATACCAATGGCTGTGTGAGGCCGGTCTAAATGGCTATTCTGCACAAGGTACAGGCAAGTCTTGTGGGATCCATGCCTGGTTCATTTTAATAAATGTTAGCTTGTCCACGTTGGCTGTGGACAGGCGGCTGCGCTTGTCTGTGATTACGCCCCATGCCGTGCTAAACACACGTTCAGACAACACACTGGCTGCAGGGCAGGCCAGCACCTCTGAGACATAAAGGGCAAGCTCAGGCCATGTGCCCAATTTGGAGACCCAGAAGTTGAATGGGGCAGACCCATCAGTCAGTACGTGTAGGCGTGTGCACACATACTGCTCCACCATGTTGCTGAAATGCCTCCTGCTAAGACGTTGCCTATCAGCTGGTGGTGCTGTTTGTTGTGGCGTGCTGCTGACAAAGCTTTTCCACATTTCGGCCATGCTAACCCTGCCTTCTGAGGTGCTGGTGATGCCACAGCTAAGTTGGCGACCTCTTCCTCCTCCTCCTCTGCCTTCGCCTTGTGCTTCCACTGAGCCCCCGGTGTCATTTGGGAATGCCCTCAGCAGCGCGTCTACCAGTGTGCGCTTGTAGTCACACATCTTCCGATTATGCTCCAGTGAGGGAATTAAGGACGGCACATTGTCCTTGTAACGGGGATCCAGGAGGGTGGCCACCCAGTAATCAGCACAAGTTAAAATGTGGGCAACTCGGCTGTCATTGAGCAGGCACTGCAGAATGTAGTCGTTCATGTGTGCCAGGCTGCCCAGAGGCAAAGACAAGCTGTCCTCTGTGGGAGGTGTATCATCTGTGTCCTCCGTATCCCCCCAGCCATGCTCCAGTGATGCCCACGAGCTGCGTTGGGTGCCACCCTGCTGTGAACACAGTTCCTCCTCCTCATCACCCTCATCCTCCTGATCCTCCAGAACTGTGCCCTGGCATGAAAATGTTTTACCTGGCCTATGCTGGTGCAGGAACCCACCCTCCGAGCCACTTGTGAATGACTGGCCTGATAACCGTGGAAATGACCCCTCTTCCTCCTCCTCTTGTGCCACATCCTCTTCCATCATTGCCCAAAGTGTTTTTTCAAGGAGACATAGAAGTGGGATAGTAATTCTGAGAACAGCTTTATCGGCACTGGCCATGTTGGTGGAGTACTCAAAACACCGCAATATGGTACACAGGTCTTGCATAGAGGCCCACTAGTTGGTGGTGAAGTGGTGCTGTTCCGCAGAGTGACTGACCCGTGTGTGCTGCAGCTGAAACTCCACTATTGCCTGCTGCTGCTCGCACAGTCTCTCCAGCATGTGCAAGGTGGAGTTCCACCTTGTGGGCACGTCGCATAGGAGGCGGTGAGCGGGAAGGCCGAAGTTCTGCTGCAGCGCAGAGAGGTGAGCAGCAGCAGGATGAGAACACCGAAAGCGCGCCCAGAAGGCCCACACTTCCTGCAGCAGCTATGACATATCCGGGTAGTTTTTTTAGAAATTTCTGCACCACCAAATTCAGCACATGCGCCAGGCAAGGGATGTGCGTCAAACCGGCTAGGCCCAGAGTTGCTACGAGATTTCGCCCATTATCACAGACCACCAGGCTTGAGGCTCAGTGGCAACAACCAGTCATTGGTCTGTTGTTGCCCGTCCACAGCTGCTGCGCAGTGTGGGGTTTATCCCCCAAACATATCAGTTTTAAAACAGCCTGCTGTCGTTTCCCCCTGGATGTGCTGAAGTTGGTGGTGAAGGTGTTACGCTGACTGGATGAGGAGGTGGTAGAGGAGGAGGAAGCGGAGTAGGAGGAGGAGGCAACAGGAGGCAAAGAGAAATGCCCTGCAATCCTCGGTGGTGGAAGGACATGTGCCAAACGGCTAGCCGCCTCAGGCCCACCCGCCACTACATTTGCCCAGTGTGCAGTTAGTGAGATATAGCGTCCCTGCTTACTGGTCCACGTATCAGTGGTTATGTGGACCTTGCACAGATGGCGTTGCGCAGTGCACACTTGATCTTGTCCCCGACTTGTTTGTGCAGGGAAGGGATGGCTCGCCTGGAAAAATAGTGGCGGCTGGGAACCACGTACTGTGGGACAGACACCGCCATCAGGTTTTTAAAACTGTCTGTGTCCACCAGACGGAATGACAGCATTTCAAAGGCCAGGAATTTTGAAATGCTGGCATTCAGGGCCAGGGATCGTGGGTGGGTAGGGGGGTACTTCCTCTTTCTCTCTAGTGTTTGGGAGATGGAGAGCTGTAAGCTTCCATGGGACCATGTGGAAATGCTTGGGGGCGGTGGCGGACATGGTGGCGTTGCTGCCACATTGTCTGTTTGCTGGGTGACAGGTGACACTGGCACTGTAGAGGTGGAGGAAGAGGCCGAGGCAGCAGCAGAAGAGAAAGCAGGAGGAGGCCGAGACCTTTCTTGGATTTTGAGGTGCTTATTCTACTGCAGCTCGTGTTTTGCATGTAGATACCTGGTCATGCAAGTTGTGCTCAGGTTTAGAACATTTATGCCTCACTTCAGGCTCTCATTGCACAGAGTGCAAACCACTCGTGTCTTGTCGTCAGCACATTGTCTGAAGAACTGAAAAGCCGGGGAACGCCTTTGAGCTGCCTTTGGTGTGGTAGGTAGTAGCAGCCGTACTGTCTAGGGGATGCTCGCTCCGCTTTTGCAACCTGCTTCCTCTATTGCTGTGCTGGTGCCTCTGTGCGACCACCACCTCTTTCTCCAAAGTGCACACGTCACTCGCATGACCTTCATTCCATGTGGGGTCTAGGACCTCATCCTCCACATCATCTTCCACCCACCCTTCACCACTGCCCTCCTTGTCAGTCTGCACACTGTAGAAAGCCGCAGCAGTTGGCACCTGTGTTTCGTCATCATCAGAGACGTGCTGCGGTGGTGTTTCCATGTCCTCATCCTGAAACAAAAGTGGTTGGCCATCGGTGCACTCAATGTCTTCCACTTCTGGGGCAGGGCTATGTGGATGGCCCACAGAATGCACACCAGCAGAGTCATCAAAAAGCATAAGAGACTGCTGCATGACTTGGGGCTCAGACTGCTTGGCTGATTTACAAGGGGCTGAGGTGAAAGACAGATGGCCATGGGGTTCAGGTGCCAACTCTGAGCTTTCATCAAGGGACTGGGTGGGAGACAATGTGTAGGAACTGGAGGCATTGTCAGCCACCCAATCTACTATCGCCTGTACTTGTTTTGGCCTCACCATTCGTTGAGCGGCATTCGGACCTACCATATAACGTTGAAGGTTCTGTCGGCTACTCGCACCTAAGGAAGGTGTTTCACTTGTGTGTGTAGCTGGCACAAATTGACCATGTCCTCTCCTTGCAACAGGAATTTCACCAAAACCACCAACACCAGCAGCACCACGACCATGACCACGTCCCCTATTTGACGCTCTCCTCATTCTGGACGCAAATGTACCATGTAGCACTATTTATTAATACTAAAAAAAAGAATAATAAATTATTATTCTTTTTTTTTAAAACAGCAACGTAGACGCACTTTTTATTTTTGTACAAGAAATGCACCGCTCACACCACCAGCAGGAAGCTCTCCCTACTTCACTATGAAATGATTGTAGAACGATAAACTGTCCCTCACAGCACTGACAGGAACCTCTTACTACCCCACTATGTGATGATTTTAGAATGATACTCTGTCCCTCACAGCACCAACAAGAACCTCTCCCTAATCCAGTATGAGATGATTTTAGAACAATAATATGTCCCTCACAGCACTGACAGGAACCTCTCCCCACTCCACCATGAGATGATTTTAGAAGGATAATCTGTCCCTCACAGCACCGACAGGAACCTCTCCCTACTCCCCTATGAGATGATTTTAGAATGATAATATGTCCCTCACAGCACTGACAGGAACCTGTCCCTACTGCAGTATGAGATGATTTTAGAACGATAATCTGTCCCTCACAGCACCGACAGGAACCTCTACCTACTGCAGTATGAAATGATTTTAGAACGATAATATGTCCCTCACAGCACCGACAGGAACCTCTCCCTACTCCCCTATGAGATGATTTTAGAACGATAATCTGTCCCTCACAGCAACGGCAGGAACCTCTACCTACTCCACTATGAGATGATTTTAGAACGATAATCTGTCCCTCACAGCACTGACAGGAACCTCTCCCTACTCCACTATGAGATGATTTTAGAACGATAATATGTCCCTCCCAGCACCGACAGGAACCTCTCCCTACTGCAGTATGAGATGATTTTAGAATGATAATCTGTCCCTCACAGCACTGACAGGAACTTCTCCCTACTCCACTATGAGATGATTTTAGAACGGTAATATGTCCCTCACAGCACTGACAGAAAACTGTCCCTACTGCAGTATGAGATGATTTTTGAATGATAATCAGTCCCTCACAGCACCGACAGGAACCTCTCCCTACTGCAGTATGAGATGATTTTAGAATGATAATCTGTCCCTCACAGCACCGAAAGGAACCTCTCCCTATTCCACTATGAGATGATTTTAGAACGATAATATGTCCCTCACAGCACCGACAGGAACCTCTCCCTATTCCACTATGAGATGATTTTGGAATGATAATCTGTCCCTCACAGCACTGACTGGAACCTGTCCCTACTGCAGTATGAGATGATTTTAGAACGATAATCTGTCCTTTACATCACCGACAGGAACCTCTCCCTACTGCAGTATGAAGCGATTTTAGAACGATAATATGTCCCTCACAACACCGACAGGAACCTCTCCCAATTCCACTATGAGATGATTTTAGAACGATAATCTGTCCCTCACAGCACTGACAGGAACCTCTCCCTATTCTACTATGAGATAATTTTAGAACGATAATATGTCCCTCACAGCACCGACAGGAACCTCTCCCTATTCCACTATAAGATGATTTTAGAATGATAATCTGTCCCTCACAGCACCGACATGATCCCCTCCCTACTCTTCTATGAGATGATTTTAAAACGATAATCTGTCCCTCACAGCACTGACAGGAACCTGTCCCTACTGCAGTATGAGATGATTTTAGAACGATAATATGTCCCTCACAGCACTGACAGGAACCTCCCCTACTCCACTATGAGATGATTGTAGAACGATAATATGTCCCTCACAGCACCGACAGGAATCTCTCTCTACTCCACCATGAGATGTTTTTAGAACGATAATATGTCCCTCACAGCACCGACAGGAACCTCTACCTACACCAGTATGAGATGATTTTAGAACGATAATCTGTCCCTCACAGCACCAACAGGAACCTCTACCTACACAAGTATGAGATGATTTTAGAACGATAATCTGTCCCTCACAGCACCAACAGGAACCTCTCCCTACTCCACTATGAGATGATTTTAGAATGATAATATGTCCCTCACATCGCCGACAGGAAACTCTCCCTAATCCACTATGAGATGATTTTAGAATGATAATATGTTCCGCACAACACCGACAGGAACCTGTCCCTACTGCAGTATGAGATGATTTTAGAACGATAATCTGTCCCTCACAGCACCAACAGGAACCTGTCCCTACTGCAGTATGAGATAATTTTAGAACGATAATCTGTCCCTCACAGCACCGACAGGAACCTCTCCCTATTCCACTATGAGATGATTTTAGAATGATAATCTGTCCCTCACAACACTGACAGGAACCTCTCCCTACTCCACTATGAGATGATTTTAGAACGATAATATGTCCCTCACTGCACCAACAGGAACCTCTCCCTACACCAGTATGAGATGATTTTAGAATGATAATCTGTCCCTCACAGCACCAACAGGAACCTGTCCCTACTGCAGTATGAGATGATTTTATAACGATAATCTGTCCCTCATAGCACCGACAGGAACCTCTCCCTACTCCACTATGAGATGATTTTAGAACGATAATCTGTCCCTCACAGCACCGACAGGAACCTCTCCCTACTCCACTATGAGATGATTTTAGAATGATAATATGTTCCGCACAACACCGACAGGAACCTCTGCCTACTCCACTATGAGATGATTTTAGAATGATAATCTGTCCCTCACAACACTGACAGGAACCTCTCCCTACTCCAGTATGAGATGATTTTAGAATGATAATCTGTCCCTCACAGCACCGACAGGAACCTGTCCCTACTGCAGTATGAGATGATTTTAGAACAATAATATGCCCCTCACAGAACCAACAGGAACCTCTCCCTACCCCACTATGAGATGATTTTAGAACGATAATATGTCCCTCACAGCACCGACAGGAACCTCTCCCTACTCCACTATTAGATGATTTTAGAATGATAATATGTCCCTCACAGCACCGACAGGAACCTCTCCCTATTCCACTATGAGATGATTTTAGAACGATAACCTGTCCCTCACAGCACCGACAGGAACCTCTCCCTACTGCAGTATGAGATGATTTTAGAACGATAATCTGTCCCTCATAGCACCAACAGGAACCTTTCCCTACTCCACTATGAGATGATTTTAGAATGATAATATGTCCGTCACCGCACCGACAGGAACCTCTCCCTATTCCACTATGAGATGATTTTAGAACGATAATATGTCCCCCACAGCACCGACAGGAACCTTTCCCTATTCCACTATGAGATGATTTTAGAACGAAAATATGTCCCTCACAGCACCGACAGGAACCTCTCCCTACTCCACTATGAGATGATTTTAGAACGATAATATGTCCGTCACCGCACCGACAGGAACCTCTCCCTAATCCACTATGAGATGATTTTAGAATGATAATCTGTCCCTCACAGCACCGACAGGAACCTCTCCCTTCTCCACTATGAGATGATTTAAGAACGATAATATGTCCCTCACAGCACCGACAGGAACCTCTCCCTACTCCACTATGAGATGATTTTAGAATGATAATATGTTCCGCACAACACCGACAGGAACCTCTACCTACTCCACTATGAGATGATTTTAGAACGATAATCTGTCCCTCACAGCACCGAAAGGAACCTCTCCCTATTCCACTATGAGATGATTTTAGAACGATAATATGTCCCTCACAGCACCGAAAGGAACCTCTCCCTACTCCACTATGAGATGATTTTAGTACGATAATCTGTCCCTCACAGCACTGACAGGAACCTTTCCCTACTGCAGTATGAGATGATTTTAGAACGATAATCTGTCCCTTACATCACCGACAGGAACCTCTCCCTACTGCAGTATGAAGTGATTTTAGAATGATAATATGTCCCTCACAACACCGACAGGAACCTCTCCTTATTCCACTATGAGATGATTTTAGAACGATAATCTGTCCCTCACAGCACTGACAGGAACCTCTCCCTATTCCACTATGAGATAATTTTAGAACGATAATTTTGTCCCTCACTGCACCAACAGGAACCTCTCCCTACACCAGTATGAGATGATTTTAGAATGATAATCTGTCTCTCACAGCACCGACAGGAACCTGTCCCTACTGCAGTATGAGATGATTTTAGAACAATAATCTGTCCCAAACAGCACCGACAGGAACCTGTCCCTACTCCACTATGAGATGATTTTAGGACGATAATATGTCACTCACAGCACCGAGAGGAACCTCTCCCTACTCCACTATGAGATGATTTTAGAACGATAATATGTCCCTCACAGCACTGACAGGAACCTCTCCCTACTGCAGTATGAGATGATATTAGAATGCTAATCTTTCCCTCACAGCGCAAGGAACCTATACCTAACCAGTATCAGATGATATTAGAACGCCAATCTTTCCCTCACAGCACCGCCAGGAACCTGTCTCTAATGCAGGATGAGATGATATTAGAACGCTAATCTCTCCCTCACAGCTGCAGCAGGATCCTCTCCCTACTCCAGTACAAGACGATGTGACACGCGGCTCTACGTGCTCCAGCTCATATAGAGGCTGGGTCACATAATGCACTAGCCAATCACAGCCATGCAATTAGTAGGCATGGCCGTGATGGCTTCTAAGGGCAAACGAGGGAAACGCTTGTTGATTGGCTGTCCTGCAGCTATTCAACAGGCGCCAAAAATAGTTTGGGTCACATGATGCACTGGCCAATCACAGCCATGCCATTAGTAGGCATGGCTGTGATGGCTTCTAAGGGCAAACGAGTGAAACGCTTGTTGATTAGCTACCCTGCAGCTATTGAAAAGGCATGAAAAATACCCGAATACCGAACCCGGACTTTTCCTCAAATGTCGGGTTCGGGACACGGACACCCCAAAGTCCGGTACGAACCCGAACGTTACAGTCTGGGTTCGCGCAACTCTAGTTACATTCCTTCTCTCTAGCAGCATTGAGCCGATTGTTGCTGTTTAGGTCAAGAGCCAAAATTTCAAAAAATTCTATTCAAAGCTGTACATAAAGTGCATGAAAGGGGATAGTTAGGGGAGTTGATGTCATTCAAATACCTGGATGGCTCCAAGAGGAAAAGTGTGGACGTAAACAGCACCCCAATGGACAACTGACAGTGCATGATCACAAGAAGAATGGCTTCTGTTGCATTGCCACTGACAATACAGGGGTCCTAGGATCAGCAGGATCAACCAGGTAAAATAAAAATAAAAAGAGGTAGAATGGAATGGTTCAGAACACAGGTAGAGGACATCACCGTAGTAAAGAAATAGGCACAAAGAAAAGAAACGGGGATATCATGACACGTTAAGGGATATTTAAATTAGTGTGATGGATTGCATAATGTATTTTTTTTAATAACAATTTAAATTGGTTTTCAGGTAGGAGTATTGCTTATGTTTTATTCAAACATTTTTTCTTAAGGCACTGCATTATTTTAACTGACAATTTCATGGTTATTTGAAACCCAAATAAAATTTATGTATTTTTTTCCCACAAATAGAGCTTTTTTTGCTCTATAAACAAAAAAAGACCAACAATTTTGAAAAAAAAAACTATATTTTTTACTTTCTGCTATAAAACATATCCAATAAAAAAATTTAAAAAATCACATTTATATTTTGCTACATATTTTTGTTAAAAAATCCCAATAAGCATATATTGATTGGTTTATGTGAATGTTATAGCGTCTACAAACTGATTTTTTGTTTTTATACTAGTAATGTTGGCAATCAGCAGAACGGCTATATTGCGGCAGCAATCAGACACTAACTGACACTTTTTACACTTTGTGGGAACCAGTGACACTAATACAGTGATCAGTGCTAAAAATGTGCATTGTCACTGTACTAATGACAATGGCTAGGAAGGCGTTAAACATCTAGGGCGATCACAGGGTTAACTATGTGCTTAGCCAGTGTTTTTGTGTAGACTGCGTGCTGCTTTTACTAGGGTAAGGGATGGATTCTAGTCCCTTCTATGCAGGAACACAGAATCCACCCCCATCCCCCGTCAGAATGGAGATCTGCCTTGAATAATCACAGCAGAATCAGCACACCGGCAGTGCACATGCAACCCCTGCAGGCAGAAGAGCAGTATCTATGTATATACGCGATCCTGCGCAGAGAAGCTGCCCTGAAGCAGGAAAACTGCTATAGGCAGTCAGCAAGTGGTTAAAGTGTATGTGCTGAAATGAAATGCTAAAAAGATAGAAAAGAAGTCAGTACGTGTGTGAGCTTGTGAGGAAAGTGTTGACACGCCAAAGTCCTGAATGTCCTAAAGCAAAACTACCTTCCAAATAGAGATAAATGTATGGACTGTTTCTCAGATTACCATCCAATGGGCAAGTGTTTTACGCAAATCTCTTCTATGTCATAGTAATACTCTAAAGTCATGTATTCTTGGGGTAATTGGGTCTTATTTGCACCAGCTGTGTGCTGACATCAAATGCCAAAAAATTCAGACCTGAGCCACTTTATTTCCCACTTATAACTACCAAGGGCTTGAATTTTGCATTTTCTTTGTTGGGTTTATTTCTGGCACTAAATTATTGTAGAGAATGATTGCTCTCAGCAAGGACAAGCTGCCAACCAGATAGCAAAGAGTTGTGCTCATCAGTGAGGTGTCTTGGTTCTGTTTGGGCCAAGCCAAACAATGTACAACATGTATGGGACATACTGTATTGAAGAAAGTGTAGATGTGTTGGAGATTTTTGATCACCACACATGGGTTTGAGGGTCAATAGATATAATATGTGGTCTCCTCTGGTTGTATTCAAAAGCTATATGATCCTTAGATTAAACTGCATGTTGAAGGGTAATAAACCTTGTTGTCTTCATATTTAAACACAATAGAAAAGCACTTTAGCCTGATAATGCCCGATTTCATATCACAGTCACCACTACACAAATGATGGACACATTAAAAAAACATATTACACTTTATGGGGAGTGAATACTAGACTTTACATATTGGACAGCTAGTTGATTATTTTAAACATACCAGGTAATTTTAACATACCTGCTATTTTTTTCTTAAAAAGCTATTAAACATATTTTTGTTTTACTGTCTAAAAAAATGAATAAATGCATAACTGCAAATAGAGACCATACCTATTGTTTTTACATAATAAACTGAATAAAATTGAAGCCTGAAACAATTTCCAAAGCCTTCATGGACAACCTCTTCCATGTTAACATTATAGCCACACCTTGATATATGGTTTGTACACACATCTACACTTGTACAAATATACACAGCTACTGTGAAAACTGGCTTTCATGTTCAGTACAGTGGTTTTTGAAGTTCATTAAGAGTCAAATGTGCTGTGACATCTTTAATTATAGAACGATTGAGCTGGACTTGTTCTGTTAGTGGGGGACTGGATTATGAGAGCACTTTTACATGTCTTACAACTTCTGCATAATTACTAAAGTATTCCCCCTCTGTACATTCCCTACAGCACCATCAGAACATTCCCCAGGCTCTCATCACCTCACCTGCAGTGCACAGTGATACAATTATCCTCTCCGATGTGCAATCTGCTTCAATAATCCTCTGGTAATATGCACCCCACACCCCTGATCAGCACTACAACCCTAAGATTATACCCCTCCCCATTTTTGATCCCCACACTAATACCCTCCAGCTGCTTTTGTCCTGTTGGACTCACTCAACAGAAAGACCAGCTCCCAGAGTCACAACCTATACCACCCTACACCCATTGTAGTTTCTTTGTAGTGTCCTCAAGCTTGGCCATTCTGCTATTGGCAGACCTTTGCTAATTAATATTATACTAATTCAATTATTATTTTTCTCTTAAAGTGATAGTAAACTCTCCTTCACTACTTTTCTCCATGTAAAGCATTTGGAAACAACTCACATTTGTGCATGCACATTTTCATCCCATTGACAGCACACTCAGCACGTAATCAGTCCATTCACACAGGTGCCATGCTTCCATCATCAGCACTCCGTAGCATTGCATTGCAATCCCGAGGGCTGGCCTATTGAGAATTTCCATCACATGGGGTGTCAACATCAGCTCTCAGTATGAACACACAGAGCCCTTGGCTAATATCTACTGCGCATGCGTGAGATTACAGTCTGACACAGGAGAGAGGACAAAAGTATACTGCGCATTGTAAGTGGAAAACAACAGTCAATATGGTGCAGGCTTTTGCCAGGAGACATGAAAAGGAAAATAACCTGAAAAAACAGTAGGCAACAAACTAGAGAGAGAATTAATATTGTGGTGTGTTTTAAAATGGTTTAGTATGCTGGCTTTATGATTATTGATTATTTGGGCGGTTGAGTTTACTACTGCTTTAACTTAAATTCTTCTTTGAGAAAAACCTGTGTTGAGACTGGCTCCATTGCTGCTCTCCTTCTGAAAATGCTAGTTGTCTCACTATTATGTTGATCCAATGGCTGACGAAGAACAAATATTTGGATCAAAGGTTCAGACTTTATACTCATTCTAGGTTGGTGACTGAGAAAGTATTTGAAGCCCTGGGCACCCAGGAAACCAATACATTCAGAAGGAGCAATGGAACCATTTATATTTTTTCATTCTAGGTTTTCTCTTAGGACTAATGATGGACAGCCTTTCCATAGAAACAAATAGGGATTTTATTGGAAATGTGCAACGTAGACAGGAGACTTTTTTTTTACAAGGAGACAGTGCAGCTCCCAGTGGGCCATACATTGAATTAGCAAAAGGTAAGTGTATGATTTTGAGAAGGGGGAGCTAAGGAAAACTAGATACAATGAAGGATATCCAAAGAATAATCACAATAAAAGTAAAGTTATGCTTCACATATAAATGCATTACAGCTGTAGAACTGTAAAACTATAGCTGGTGGTTTATATATAATACTACCTTGCAAATATTTATGTTTCTCAATGCCTAGAAATGGCATATTTGTCCATTCAAAACTAAATTCATGCAACTTTAATGTTACCACACCACTTTGCTATAAAGATTAAAAGATTAATGAAAATTAACTAAATAGAAAACCCTACCACATTTTAAGTGATGATCTTCTTGAGCATATCACTGTGGTTCACAGACCTGATGTGGTGGTAATACTGCCACCTAGTGACAATTGACTGATTCGCTCCTGTTCTTGGACATAGGAATCTGAATATTGACTAGAAGCCTGATTTAGCAGACAACAAATAAGCGTATGTGGGAAAAAAAGATATTAATTGCCTTTTTGGCATTGTAATTTCATGGGTAAGTAGAGCAAGCATTGATTTCTAACAACTTAAAATCCCTCAAGTCTTTGAACATTTGCTATTGACATTGCACATTTTTTACATGCTTTGAGGGAAGTTACACCCATCAGTAAAAGTCACAGTTGTTCAAGCGCTAGAAAACATCTTGTGCAAAGATTGTGCTATTATCACATAGCATAGGTATGCAATTGTTTAGGAATTAATATATTGCTCTATCAGAAAATTAACGTATACCATGGAAAATTGTAGCAAGAAAAATTAATGTTTTGTAAATTTTATACTGCATGCTCACAAGAAAAAATAAATGTGAGCTAATAACAAATAAATGTAGTGAGCTAATAAAATGAAGGCCAGACAATATGAAAAACAATATGTTTTGAATCACTAGGGACACACAATATGAAGATGAATATGTTTTTAAAATCACTAAAAGTAGCAATAGCATGCCAGTTCATTAAAGTACAACTAAGGCCCAAACTTTTTTTTTAGTTTTGGATAGAGTGGAGAGGGATTAGAATACCTGTCAGGTTTTTATTGCTGTTTGTGCCCGTGTTAGGGAGATTCATCCTCTCTATTTGGCCATTGACCATTATCACTGAAAGTGAAAGTAAAGAAAATCACAAAATTTGGGTTGTACCCAGAAAAGTAATAGAGTGGAAATCTTCCAATGGGGCCTTAATTTGCCAAGATTTCCACTCACTTTCTGTTTAGCTATGGGACAGGAAGTGAAGGGAAATCTCCCCAATGAGATGCAGATTGCAAAAACCACCTATACTCTATCCACAATGAAAAAAAAGTTTTGCCTATAGTTCTACTTTAACGTGTTCATTTAAGCTGAATGCTTTTTGCCCTCTGAATACTACACAGTCAGACAAAATTACAGCTGGGCAGGTAATATTTGATCAAAATGCTGAGTACCATCTTTTTAGCGCTGATGTACAATCTGAGGTTTGGGAAGGTGGTATAGGAGGCAGAGCAGGATCATAACCCACTGGAAGCAGAAGTAGAAAAGAAGAATTTTGTGGACTGAGGAAGACATGGGACAGAATAACAGTTGATCATGGGATCGGTGGGTGAGGTAAACAGAAGGCAGAATGCAAAATGTTTATGAAACAGTGGAGAGGGAGAAAAGGAAAAGCATGAGCTGACCATGAACAGGGGAAAAATAGAGAGAAGTCAGTGCATGACCTGAGAAATGGGGGGGGGGCAGATAGAAAGGATGATCATGGACCGTGGAATATAGAGAAGAGGTAGAATGGGATCTAATCATTGATATGGAATGAAGAAGATGATAGACCACTGGGAAAATATGTAGAGAGTGGATAAGCATGATCTTTAAGGAAGTGATCATTGCCTAAGGAGGAGCAGAGAGTGGAAGGTGCTCGTTGACCAGATTTCTAGGAGACAATATGGAAGCTAATCATAGTAGTAGCTGGTTCTGGATCTTTATGAGATTCGGCAACACAATAGCTGATCTGTAAAAGAGGAGAAAGTGATCATAGTTAAGAGAAGGGTGGGAGCTGATTTTGGTAACTGAGATGAAACAAGAGGGGAAGGCTGATCCTGGTTTGGAATGCAAGAAGGAATGGGAGGTGAACCAAGACATGATGGAGGCAAAGCAGCAGGCTATGATAATCAGGAAGGAGGCAAAATAGAAGCTGCCGGGTGAGAATGACCTCTAGAATGAAACCCAAGGAAGGTGAAAGTGAGTGTTTTAATCACTGTGCTTACCCCAAAGAATGTAGTGCAGGTATAAAACAGTAAGCTAATACAAACAGTAAACTATTTTGGAAATCTAAGAGATTAATATGTGGGGTTTCTATGTTTTGACTTTTAATGCAAATAATAAACTTAGCAACGGTTTATGCTTAAATTATAAATAAACGCAAAAAGTTTTTTTTTAATTGTATTTAGATTTAGATGGCATAGTGAGGGGGTTAGACCCACTTTCAGGCTTTTATTGTGGTCTGTGTCCCCATTAGGGAGATTCACTCTATTTGTTCTTATCACCAATGTCATGAAAGTGAAGATAAATCCAAAATTTCAAGCTTTTCATTAGGGGAGCAGGGGTGCGGCTCCCCTAATCCATGTGCCCGGCCCCTAATCTACATGTAGGTAACCGGATGCATGGATCCCAATGGTTATTTTTTTTTTTTTTTGAAGCACAGGCCCATTGGAGCCTGAGTCTCTAATTGGCTTCAAAAAAGGTGCGCCCTGAACCCACCCAGTTGTGTGACAATAGCGAATTAATAGCTGGGCAATCAGGAAGCAGGTTCTGAGACCCGATTTGGCAAGGGAGTCTTAGGACCCACTTCCTGTTCTGCCGGGAGAAGCAACAGCCCCAGAGATTGGAGGAGTTGGGGAGCACCTCAGTCAACGGTCCTCTCCAGCTGGGACACAGCTCCCTCTTCCAGCGACGGCTCACTCGCAGTCACATTCTGCACTCCCTGGCTCAGACAGTGGAGGGAGAAGGAGGGGAGATCAATCAGAGTGTCATCCCGTGACTCGTCACCTGCCTCCTAAGGTAAGGAGGCCTCTGATCACTGCACCCCCGTCCGTCTCCCGCGGGGGTGATCGCCATCTTCCCATCTGTCTCCCACGAGGGGGGGATCTGGGGGTGGCATTGGTTTGCTGCCCCCCATCCAAAGTATTGAGCTCCAGCTGCCACTAATGAAAAGTCATAATTTGTGTCATACTCCTATTTGATGACTGTTCAAAGTCATTAACTCACTAGCTATTGACACCAGGTAACAATACTATAGTGCTGTCCTCACAGGTTCACTTATTTGACCTCACATTAATATTTCTTCTGTGATAGGAAAACCTCAGTGGTGTTTTAGTACTCTTGCAGAGGATTTCCTGAGCTTAACACATCCCAGATGCTACTGTACATGGTTTTGATGTATAAAATATAATTACACACCACATTTTAGGTTTATTTATTTAAATATAAATATGCAAACTCACTGAACATCATTCCACTTCATTCACAGAGCAAGGCAATGCAATAAGGGAAACTAGAGAACTACTTACATATTCCAAGAAACACTGTAACTATACTAAAACCAGGAAGCCCAGAGAGGTTTACCTGCTTCTGAGTCTTATGTAATCCAAATTCACCCAAAAGTCATCATTCTTCTAAAAGGACTGCATGCTGAAACTGCAGCCATCTATAGCCAAGCTGATAATGAAGAACTATGAACACAGCATAGACAAGGTTAACAAAGTTAAACATCACTCTATTGCCCCCTCCTAAACATTACAAAGCAGTGGAGCAGGTAAAGATTTTTTCATGTAAGTAAACAGCACTTAAAGTAGTGCTAAACCCAAAAGCAAACATTTATTATATTGCACCTTACCAATTATTAGATGTGATGTTAGCATTATGTTTCTTTTTTAGGCTTGCTTTCTTTCTTTTATTTTCACCTGGTGATCTGGCCAGTAAGTCTGTTGTTTTTCAACAGACCAAGCTCTCCTGCAAATGTGTCAGTTATAGTGTTGAGGCAAACCTTTTCACACTGTCATGGGTGCTTACAATGATCAGGGTTTTTTTTATTCATATAACTTTTATCCTACAAGGAAAAAAAAGCAGTTTGCTGTAACTGATTATAAAGTGTAAGCTGGAGTCTTGCTTCAGTTTGTAAGTGTATTTAAATCTGCTAAAACATTTAACACTCCCCTCACCCCAGACTGACAATGCTGCTCTCTGCTGTGCTTCTTGTGCTCATTTATCCAGACTTGGGACACTGCAATGCAGGAGGTGTGTTACTGACCAGAAGAGGCCTAGCTTGAAGCGCCACTTCCACCAAATGCCTGCTTGCACTGCACAGTAAGCTGCTCGATGAAAGCAGTGGATTTGTATTAGGGTTGCACTGATACCGATGCTAATATTGGTAACAGTGCTGATAATGAGCATTTGCATGATCTCTTGTACTCGTGCAAATGCTTAATCCGATACATGGGCAGCCTCACAGGTGATTGGTGCGGTGGTGGGGGCAGTTGCAAGCACCAATCTCCCTGTGTAGTTTTCAATAAAGCAACTGACAACCACTTCTCCTCCTCTCCCTCCTGCAGCTGTCAGCTGATTTATTGAAAGCTACACAGGGAGACTGGTGCTTGGAACTGCCCCCACTGCCACACCAATCACCCCCGACTGTCCCCTGTGTCCTCCTCTGGCTCCCCAGGTCCTCTGTGTCCTCCTCCAGTCCCCCTCCATGTCCTCCTCCCCCCCCCCACCACCACCGTCCCAGATCTGTCAGGATGGAGAGCGGAGGAAGGATATGTAATTTACCGGCACCTTCCTTTTCTGAATGCAGAGTCAGTGATCACTGACTCTATCCATTCATAACTATGCATTGTAAACTGTGTTTACTTGGCTTCACTTTATGAATGGGGAGGAGCCGCTGTCTCCTCCTGTCCATTCATCTTCAGTGCAACTGAGGCTGCAGAGAAAGCAAGTGAAGCATCTGTGTCCTCAGCCCCTTTCTCTGTCTCAAAGAGAAGATGTCAAGGGTCGCTTAGACCTCTGATATCTCACCAAAGCCCCCCCCCCCCCCAACAGGGCTCATAAAAAAGGAATAATAATAATAATAAAAAAAAAAGAATTGTAATAAATATTTAAAACTTAAATTGTTAAAAAAAACATAAAAT
>BLSH010164535.1:779246-796483 GCA_018402905.1 Glandirana rugosa | reverse complement strand
AACTAGGGTTGCCACTTTTTCCTCAAGCCAAACCCGAACACTTTAGCGGCACACAGCAAAAACATTTTTTTTAGCATACACTATAAGATTGTAGCAGTCCCAGGACACCTTTGGGCACTTCAAGGAGAATGGTAATGTGGCACACATAGTGCCCCCCACGCTCCTATCAGGCCCTGTTCTGAGCCACATTCCTATCTGAATATTGTGTCCGGGTTTCAGACGGACTGAAACCCGGACACATGATTCTAAACCCGAACTGTCCGGGTGAGTCCCGGACAGGTGGCAACCCTATAGTAAACCCTCCTATCATTTTCAGCCAAGGAAGCTGCCATCTTGGCCTCTGTTTAATCTACAACTGCCATGATGCTGCACATGTGATCATCTATGACACCAGCCATTGGATGGTTTGACAGTTTGGTTTAGAGCACAACCAATGGGAGTGTTACATTTCCGGCACGTGCCCGAAATGGAACTGGTTTTTAAACTGTTAAATGGACGAGTTTACTACCGCTTTAACTGATTCCCGCCCGGCCTACAGCAGAATGACGGCCGGGCGGTGGTTTCATTATCCTGGCTGCACGTTTAACCACTTCAGCCCCGGAAGGATTTCACACTTTGGTACCAGATCGCTTTTTGCGATTCGGCACTGCGCCGCTTTAACTGACAATTACGCGGTCGTGCGACGTTGTACCCAAACGAAATTTGCGTCCTTTTTTCCCCACAAATAGAGCTTTCTTTTGGTGGTATTTGATCGCCTCTGCGTCATTTCTGATCGCCGCTATAAACAAAAGAAGAGCGATAATTTTGCAAAAAAAAAAAAAAATTTCTTACTTTTTGCTAAAATACAAATCCAAAAAAATGTAAAAAAACATTTTTTTCCATCGGTTTTGGCCGATTTATATTCTACCTCATATTTTTGGTAAAAAAAAAAATCGCAATCGGCATTTATTGATTGGTTTGTGCAAAAGTTGTCACGTTTATGGATGATGAGAATTAATTTCTGGGGTTTTTATTTTTTACTAGTAATGGCGGCGATCTGCGATTTTTATTGGTACTGCGATATTGCGCCAGACATGTCGGACCATTTTGACACTTTTTTGGGACCATTGGCATTTATACAGCGATCAGTGCTTTAAAAATGCACTGATTACTATGTAAATGCCATTGGCAGTGAAGAGGTTGACCTGAAGGGGGCGCTCTAAGGGTTAACTGTGTTCCCTGGGTGTGTTCTAACTGTGTGTGGGCTTCCCTGGCTGGGGAAAGGGGATGATCACGACTTCCATATACAGGAAGCCTGTGATCACCGCCCTTCCCCCTCTAACAGAACGGAGATCCGTGTTTACTTACACGGACCTCCGTTTTTTCACTGCGGGGGGGGGGGGCATCGCGGGTAGGCGGCGATGGAGTCTGTCCTACCCACTCCCTGGCCCCCCCCCCAACACAGTGAGCGCGCCTCTGACGGCGCGCGCGCGCTCACAGTGAGTGATATCGTAGCCGCCATCATATGACGGCGGTTTGCGATATCAGGCCACTTTGCTGCCGTCAGACGCCAATCGGCGGTCGGCAAGTGGTTAATGACGTCCAGCAGGATAACCCGCGATCACATGCAGCGCGGCAATCGGTGGTGTGGTATGTCACTCTGACACACCGCAACTCAATTCGTGGTAAAGAACCTCTGAAGGAGGATCTTTACATACCTCCCAACTTTTGAGATGGGAATGAGGGACACTTATTAGCAAAAGTATATAGGCATAGGACACACCCACTGCCACGCCCCCTAAAAGGAGAATTAAAAAAAAAAAGATTAGTTAAACCCGCAAGTGCTTTTTTTTTTACCACTACTATTCCTTTATATTGGCTTTTGGACTTTAAAAATGCAGCAATTTAGAAATTGGATGAAAGGTTTAGCACTGGGAAACACTCATTGAAAGATAAAAAGTGCATTTTATATACAACTATACAGATGAAACCAAAATGAGGGACAAATGAGGGGGAAAGAGGGACAGAGACCTCCAAATCAGGGACAGTTGGGAGTCTTTACCATGTGCTCAGCTGTGACCAATCACAGCGTGTAACCAGGAAGTGTTGGTAAACTGCTTTCCTTGGTTCGTGCTGACAGAGAGAGACGATTGGCGGCTCTCCTGTCGGGGGGGGGGGGTCTTATCTGATAATCGGTGTATTGATTATCAGCTCAGCCCCCATCAGAGGTGCCCACCACATCTGAAAATCACTGCCCATCAGCTGCCAGTCAGTGACCACCAAAGTGCCAGTCAGTGGCCATCAGTGCAGCCTGTCAGTGCCCTTCAATTATACCATTCCGTGCCCATCAGTAATGACTGACAGTACCTCCTCATCAATGCTGCCTATCAGTGCCATCTATTAGTGCCCATTAAGGATGGGCTTGGGCTTGTTCACAAGTGCAAGTGTCTGAGCCCCCCGGGAGGTGAACCCTGCACTGTGCTAATAAGAGGCAATGAGACATTCCCCAATCGCTGCAGTCGCGCATCAGGAAAATGTCTCAATGCCTGTGATTGGCGCAGTGCAGGGTTAAATTCCCGGCGGGTTCGGGCAAATGCACTTGCGAACACGCCCAAGCCTATCCTTAGTGCCCATCAGTGCCATCTATTAGTGCCCATCAGTGCCGCCTGTCAGTGCCAATCACTGCCACCTGTCAGTGCCCATCAGTGCTGCCTGTCAGTGGCCATCATTGCCACCTATTAGTGCTCATCAATGCCCATCAGTGCCCATCAATGCTACATATTAGTGCCTCTTCACCAGTGCCACCTTATCAGTGCCAACTCATTAGTGCCCATCAGTGCCGACTCATCAATGCCCGTCAGTGAAGGAGAAAACACAATTTTATAACAGGAATGAAGAAACCCCAGTGATGATCAAATACTACCAAAAGAAAGCTCTATTTGTTGGAAGAAAAATATAAAAATGTAGTTTGAGTGCAGTGTTGCATGACCGCGCAATTGTCATTCAAAGTGTGACAGTGCTGAAAGCTGAAAATTGTTCTGGGCAGGAAGGGGGGAAGTTCCTGTTATTGAAGTGGTTAAACAAGGAACTATCTGGCAGGATCAGCAGATATTTTTTTATTTTTTTAATGACAGCTTCAGAGATTTAAAACAACTGAAAAACATTTCTGAAAATACATTAGTATGTAAAATTATATATAAGAAATTAGTGATTAGGGATGGGCGAACAGTTCGGCCCAAGCATAAGTTCGGGCCGAACTTTCGCTGTTCGGTCGTTCGCTGAACATCCGAACAAACGGGACGTTCGACCGTTTGTTTGCCCCCCCCGAACCAAGCAAAATGCAATGCGGCACTGAACAATGCATTGCAAGCCCTGATTGGCTGAAGCAGTGAAAGCTTCAGCCAATCAGGGCACACAGCACTGTCAGAGTCATGATTGGACACTGTCATCATGACTTTATCCAATCATGGCTCATTCCCGCCCCACAGTATAAAAGTATTCTTTCAATGGCAGCCATTTTCAGTGTGCTTTCAGCGTGGAGAGAGATAGAACAGGGCTCTGTTCAGTTCTATTGTTAGTGTGCTATACTGTCCTATTGTGCTTTAATTGTCAGTGTAGAATATAAATTTAGTGTCAGTCTAGGGATAGTGTGAGTGTAGTGAGGAGGACCATCATTCAGCTTTGCATAGTATGCAGCTAGAGTAGGGACAGCTCAGATAGTTTCAGTGTAGTGTAGTGAGACCGTGTCATTCATACATATATTAGTGTATATGTAGAGTAAGGACAGTTCAGATAGTGTCAGTGTAGTGAAGGCTGAACACCGTTACTGCAAGTTTGACGCCATTTACTTCTGTATGCGTTACTACCAGTTACTACCAGTTTAGGGCCATATTACTCCAAGTTTAACGCCATATAGTTCTGTGTGCGTTACTGCCAGTTTAACTCCATATAGTTTTGTCTGTGTGTGTTACTGTCAGTTTAACGCCATATAGTTTTTTGCATTACTGCAAGTTTAACGCCATATAGTGCTGTGTGCGTTACTGCCAGTTTAATGCCATATAGTTCTGTGTGTGTTATGGCCAGTTTAACACCATATAGTTTTGTGTGTTACTGCCAGTTTAACACCATTTACTTCTGTGTGCGTTACTGCCAGTTTAATGCCATAGAGTTCTGTACGTTACTGCCAGTTTAATGCCATTTACTTCTTTGTGTGTTACTGCCAGTTTAACACCATATAGTTTTGCGCATTACTGCAGTTTAATGCCATATAGTTCTGTGTGCGTTACTGCCAGTTTAACGCCATATAGTTCTGTGTGCATTACTGCCAGTTTAACGCCATTTACTTCTGTGTGCGTTACTGCCAGTTTCATGCCATTCACTTCTGTTTGCATTAGTGCCAGTTTAATGACATACAGTTTTGTGTGCGTTACTGCCAGTTTAACGCCATATAGTTTTGTGCATTACTGCAAGTTTAATGCCATTTACTTCTGTGTGCGTTACTGCCAGTTTAATGCCATATAGTTTTGTGTGTGTTACTGTCAGTTTAACCCCATATAGTTTTTGGCATTGCTGCCAGTTTAACACCATATAGTTCTCTGTGCGTTACTGCCAGTTTAACGCCATATCGTTTTGTGTGCGTTACTGCCAGTTTAATGCCATATAGTTCTGTGTGCGTTAATGCCAGTTTAACGCCATATAGTTTTGTTCATTACTGCAAGTTTAAAGCCATATAGTTCTGTGTGCATTACTGCCAGTTTAACACGATATAGTTCTGTGTGCGTTACTGCCAGTTTAATGCCATTTACTTCTGTGTGCATTATTGCCAGTTTGACGCCATTTACTACTGTGTGCATTACTGTCAGTTTAATGCCATATAGTTTTGTGTGCTTCACTGCCAGTTTAACGCCATATAGTTTTGTGTGTTACTGCAAGTTTAACGCCATATAGTTCTGTGTGTGTTACTGCCAGTTTAATGCCATATAGTTTTGTGAGTGTTGCTGCCAGTTTAACATCATATAGTTTTTTGCATTACTGCAAGTTTAACGCCATATAGCTCTGTGTGCGTTACTGCCAGATTAACGGCATATAGTTTTTTGCGTTATGGCCAGTTTAACACCATATAGTTGTGTGCGTTACTGCCAGTTTAACACCATTTACTTCTGTGTGTGTTACTGCCAGTTTAACGCCATGTAGTTCTGTGTACGTTACCGCCAGTTTAATGCCATTTACTTCTGTGTGTGTTACTGCCGGTTTAACGCCATATCGTTTTGTGTGCGTTACTGCAAGTTTAACACCATATACAGTAGTTCTGTGGGCAATACTACCAGTTTAACGCCATATAGTTTTGTGCATTACTGCAAGTTTAATGACATATAGTTCTGTGTGTGTTACTGCAAATTTAACGCCATATAGCTCTGTGTGCGTTACTGCCAGTTTAATGCCATTTACTTCTGTGTGTGTTATTGCCAGTTTAATGCCATTTACTTCTGTGTGCATTACTGCCAGTTTAATGCCATATAGTTTTGCGCATTACTGCAAATTTAACGCCACATAGTTCTGTGTGCGTTACTGCAAATTTAACGCCATATAGTTCTGTGTGCGTTACTGCCAGTTTAACGCCATATAGTTTTGTGTGCGTTACTGCCAGTTTAACACCATATCGTTTTTTTGCATTACTGCAAGTTTAACGCCATATAGTTCTGTGTGCGTTACTGCCAGTTTAACGCCATATAGTTCTGTGTGTGTTATTGCCAGTTTAACGCCATATAGTTTTGTGCATTACTGCCAGTTTAACACCATTTACGTCTGTGTGCAAGACTGCCAGTTTAACGCCATATAGTTCTGTGTGTGTTACTGCCAGTTTAACGCCATATAGATCTGTGTGCATTACTGCCAGTTTAACGCCATATAGTTTTGTGCGATACTGCCAGTTTATTGTCATTTACTTCTGTGTGCGTTACTACCAGTTTAACGCCATATAGTTTTGTGTGCGTTACTGCCAGTTTAACACCTTTTACTTCTGTGTCAGTTACTGCCAGTTTACCACCATATAGTTTTGTGCGTTACTGACAGTTTAACATCATATAGTTCTGTGTGCGTTACTGCCAGTTTAACGCCATTTACTTCTGTATGCATTACTGCAAGTTTAACGCCATATAGTTCTGTGCGTCACTGTACGTTTGATGCATTATATTGCAGTATATGATAGTGTATCCGTGGAGTGTGTCTGTGTAGTTTGAGTACTCAAATTAAAATGCACCAAACACCACTTTACACTTTACCCCTCCCTCCCAATAATGTCTGGGAGGACAACAAGGAGAGGCAGATGTTCCCTTGGAACTGTAAGGGGGCCAGCAACAAATCTGTCCACAGGCAAAAGGTGACGTGGGGGTCAGTCCTCAGGCAGAGCATCATTTCCTCTGTTTAGTGAGTTTGCCCATGCTATCCAGCTACAGCATGCAGAGGGGGTGGTGGACTAACTTACTAAACCTTCCTCATCCTCCTCATCCTCTGTCACACAAGCAGAGACAAGTGAGGAGTCCCCTGCAGTTGCTAGAGTGGATAAACCTGCCTCCTTGTCCACATCTATTGCTTCCATATCCCCAACATCAGCCATGGAGGAGGAGTCAGCTGAGTTATTTGACCACAGCAATAGGTGAATAAACAAAACTAAAACCGTGATTTTGGACTTTGTAGGCCGGAAGCTCTAAAAAATGGGGGGAAGAATTAGTAGATAGTTGTGATTGTATCACTGGGATAAGAGGAGGATTCGGTAGATAACTGCATCTGAATCGGATCATTGAGATGCGTATTTGTGTAGGGTTCTGGGAGCTCTTGGACTGTAGACTCATCACAATCATGGATTGTTAGCTCGGTCTCTGGTAATGCTTCATTCTGGCTTGAGATCTCCTGTGATAAATCAGATGGTAGATTTATACCGTTAGTTTTTATTTCTGACTCTGACTGAGATTTTCTTCTTCCTGGAAATTTGCGTTGGGTACTTGGCAGCCACATTATGATTTTTTTCCACATTATCACTTCCTTTTGTAGTGATGCTGACATTAGCCCAGTCCCTGTTCATTTCATTTAATTACCCTGATTTCGCCCCTTCCTGTGCAATGGAGGATTTAAGCCTGACACAAACACATGTTAGCTGCCTTTCCAATCCAAGCGCCTGCATCATCCTGGTGAGTTGGCTTTGTATTTTCTCAATTGCATCTGCTAGTTTAGTCCCACTCATCTCCCTCCTCCAGATGGGACTTTAACAAATACTGTGGGGTTGATTTACTAACGGCAAAAAAGACTGTGCAAGTGTGGTTGCTCTAGAGCTTAGTAAATGAGGTAAGGTTTCACTTTGCAAAGAATACCCAATCATGTGCAAGGAAAATGAAAAAAAAACAGCATTTTTGCGTGCACGCGATTGAATGATGGAAGTCAGAGTTTTTGCACATTTACTAAGCTCTGGAGCACAGACTTTTTCCCTTTAGTAAATCAACCCCTGTGTGTCTACTATCACCCACTGCAGCTGTGCTGAGCCTATGTCTGCCCCCCTGCTCTTTTTTCTCCCTTCATTTTGTTTCTGCCATACAAACTTGGCTCTAATTAGACACCCTTTTTTCCCCTCTCTGTCTCTGGTTCAGTGTTCTTTCCTTTACTTTGGACAAATATTTAGTGTTTGTTGATGGATTTGAACTGGTCTCTGTACTTCTCATTTGTGTTTATTTACAATCATTATTACTACTGTTATCACATTATTATTATTTTTAATATACTATATGTGTGTGTATGTGTGCATGTAGAGGTGTGTGTGTGTGCATGTGTGTGTATGTATGTGTATACATGTATATGTATATACACATATATGGATGTGTGTATGGATATATGTATGTACGTGTATAGGTGTGTGAATGAGTATATATGTATGCATTTTTTATTTTATTTATTTCTTATTTTTTTTGTTTCACTGTTGCTTTAACAAGAATGAAAACATATTTAATGTTTCTTTCTCGCTTTTGTTTTCTGTGTTGCCCTGTAGCCCTAATAAGAACAGGTTTCCATTATCCTTGGTTTTTATATGCCTTAGTTCAGTCAGTGGTAATGTATGTCCTTTCTAGCTCAGATAATTACTGTATTAAGGCATTATACGTTTATACTTGTATATTTCCATAGTTTTTAACATATTCTAAGGACTGTTTGAAAATTTTTATTGTCTAGCTTTTAGCCCTGATGAAGGGGGAGTGTTGAGTCCCCGAAATGAGTTGGCTGTTCTATAATGATAAAAAAAGTTTAAAAGTCTGTGCAAGTTGGTGTGGCGCTCCCATACTTTCAAAACCTCAGGGATGATGGTATAGCACAGGGTGTCCCAGGTCCTAGAAGCACATCTGCCAGCAGCATACCACCAGCTGTAGATTGTAGCCGGCAAATTTCTCTGCCTCATCTGCTGCAGCAGAAAAAAAAAACACAGTCCCTGCCACCCACATGCCCACCTCTAAATGCAAGTTTGTCAAAGCTGTTGGCTCTCCAACTTCTGCCTTTCAGCCTGGTGCAGTCTGCCCGCTTCCGTGAATTTGCCCAATGTGCTGTACCACAATGGCACGTTCCCAGTCGCTACTACTTTACACGTAAGGCCGTTCCATCTCTCTGTCATCATGTGGAAGGAAATGTTCTGGTATCGTTCGGCAAGGCAGTCAGCCGTAACATCCACCTAACTGCTGACACATGGTCCAGCAAGCATGGGCAGGGACGATATATTCATTTCACAACACACTGGGTAACGCGGTTTTTCAACTCAAAGAGATGCAGGACAGGGCTTGGTGCTGCAGCTTGTTGTGCCCCCACATCTCCATACAGCTGGCGGTGATGATGCCAGACCTGTTAGCTCTACCCCCTCCTCCTCCACCACCTCCATGCTCTCCTCTGCAGAATTGTCCTATGAACATCAGGTACCCCCTAAGTGTTTAAAGGGCTATTCCATGAGTCAGGCTAAAAGGTGCCATGCAGTGCTTCAGCTGGTGTGTCTAGGGGACAGGAACCACACTGGAGCAGAGATTCTTGCAGCTCTACAGGGACAGGCCCAGAGGTGGTTCACACCGGGTCAGCTGGAGCCAGGAATGGTGGTGTGCGATAATGGCTCAAACCTCCTGTCCGCCCTTAGACAGGGAAAGTTGTCACATGTCCTAAATTTGGTGGTGCAGCATTTCCTAATTACATACCCAGGGTTGGAAGATGTGCTAAAGCTGGCCAGAAGAGTCTGTAGCCATTTTAGGCAGTCATACACAGCCAGTACTTTGTTGACTGAAATTCAGCAGGCATTCTACCTGCCCGGAAACCGTCTGATTTGTGACATGCCCACCAGGTGCAATTCAACTTTGGCAATGCTGCAGCAGCTATATATGCAGCAGAGAGCTGTCAACGAGTACCTGTGCGAGTACGACACGATGATAGGCTCAGGCCCACGCCAATGGCTGATCATTAAGGATGCATGCATAATACTGTCACCATTTGAGGAGGCCACAAGGATGGTAAGCCGTGACAGTGTATGCATCAGTGACACAATCCCTGTTGTGTTCCTGCTGGAGCAGACTCTGCATTGCATTATGGACAGGGCACTGGAGGCAGAGCAGCAGGAGAAAGAGGAGGGCTTCCTTTCCTCTCAAGGCCCACTTTATCCAGACACCATCATTCCTCTGTCACAGAACACACAGGAGGAGAGAGGGGAGGACGATGAAGAGGAGGATTCTGGCACTTTTGTAGGCTTCGAAGAAGAGAAAGACATGCATCAATCTGTAAGTGATTGCTTTCCAACCCCAGGACCCTTGGGAGTAGTACGTGGCTGGGAGGAGGAAGTTCCAGATGCTGTCATCCTGAGTGAACCTGAGGAGTCTGCTTCTCAAGCCTCGGCAAATTTGAGGAGCATGGGCAACCTTATGCTTCAAAGCCTGCAAAAGGACCCAAGAATACGTGGCATAAAGGAGAATGATCATTACTGATTGGCAGCCCTCCTTGACCACCATTATAAGGGGAAGGTCTCAGAACTCATCCCATCTCCACAGAGAGTGCAGAAGATAAAATCTCTTGAGAACACGTTAGAGGATTGAACATTTTTCCCGACTCCAGTAGGTTACAGTGTCGTGGAAAATGTAGTTTTGAGTCTTTTGTTGGTCAAGAGAGGAGCGTTGGAGAAGGCACCTGCCTAAGTGATGCATTTCGTAACTTTGTTAGTCCTCGCCGCCCAGGGCTGTCAGCTTCCATATCCCATCGGCAGCATCTGCATCACATGGTGGACGATTACCTCAAACCAGAGATTGACAGCTTTCCAGCTGACGATAAACTGGATTACTGGGTCATGAGAATAGACCACTGGCCAGAACTTGCCCAATATGCTATTGAGTTGTTGGGCTGCCCTGCATCCAGCGTGCTTTCAGAACGGGCATTCAGTGCTGCAGGAGGTTTTGTTACTGATCATAGAACGCGTCTGTCCACAGACTCCGTGGACCATTTGACTTTTATAAAAATGAATCAGTCCTGGTTTACAGCTATGAAGGCTCTGATGCCGATGTCACTGATTAAATGTTTTTAGGATGTGCAATCTCTGCAGGATTTCAAGGCTGACTAGCTTTGAGGGTGTTCAATCATTTCATCTGGAAGAATTTTATTGGTATAGGTTTCATGGGCACAATTAACACCCAAAGACCAATTTTTCAGCACCTGTTTGACAGGTCCATACCATTGCAATTTTTTTTGCCTTCATCAAGAAAACCTCTATAAGATTATGGTGGGAAGGTGCCACTGACACCCAAAGAGTAATTTTTCTGCACCTGTTTGACAGGTGCATATCATTACATTTTTTTTTACCTTCATCAAGAGCACCTCTATAGGGTTATGGTGTGAAGGCACCACCGACACCCAAAGCCCAATTTTTCCGCACCCATTACTTCTATCCAAAGTCAAAATGACAACAGAATTTATCCAAAAAATCTCTAATCTTGTTCCCAGTGCACCACTTTGTGGCCTCAGCATACACACTGTCTACCCAATTGTTGCTGAGCTTGCAGGGAAAATTATTTTTTTTTGGCTTTATAAATGCAATTATTGCTGCAGCAGATTCTAGACATTATACAGATCTGCCACTTTACAGGTAGACTAAGGGGACCCCCCAGGCACTATATTTGAAGGATTTTTTCATTTTTATGCTTTCACTTTAAAAATTAAAAAATCACTGCTCATTTAAAAATGACGTTTTTCACAAACTTTTTTTTCATTGATACATGCCCCTCAGGACAGGACCCCTATAAACATTGTATGCCCAATTACTTGCATATAAGCCTTCAAAAGGGCACTTTTGATTTTTGATGTTTGGGTCCCATTGATTTTAATGGGGTTCGTTATTTCGGTCTAAACTTTCACACTGTTCAAAAGTTCTGGTGCGAACCGAACAGGGGTCCGTTCGGCCCATCCCTAGTGGTAGCCAGGCACCATAGCATTGTGTATAGGACCTGTGGGCAACCGAGTACTGGGAGGCCTGCTTGCTTTATGGGGAAAGGGGCTGTTAGAGGTGAAGAACACAGTAGCCAGCTATAGTGTCTGACCACCTGAGTTAGGGTAGACTTGACATCTGTTTGTTAGAGCTTGCAATCTAAGATTAGAAGCTATCATAAATAAGTTTAGTACTTCTTTTTTAAGGATAGTAATGTCACACAGTGAAATGCTGGGTGAACCCCAGCTCAGTTCAGATTAGCCAAATTCACACTGAAGTTTGACTCACATAAACAGATTCTTCTAACTTATCAGAAAATGTGGTAATATCCAGTAATTAGTACTATTAGTGTAATTCTATAGCTGTTTTTATTTACCATCAGTCTCTAACATTCATTGAGGGGAGCCAATCAGCTTCTATCTTTTATTTTAAAAGCTTAAATTCGTTTTGAAGCCACTGTCCTAAATATACATACACAGACCTGTCAAAGTATATCATTTACAAATTCCTCATTAGAAACTATTAAAATCTCTGTTTAGATACCTATGATTTCTCTATTTTATTCTAGTCACACGGTCGCTGTTCTCTATGCAGAACAGCACAGAGCGGCCGGTAGGCGTGACTAGGAGATGTGTAGCTTGACAGTTAAACTGGAGTTTGAAATCACTGTCAATCAAGAGAGGAGAGATATGCAGGGGGCATGGTTCACACAGACTACAGAAGATATAGTCACACTGAGCACTGTACACCTCCAACAGGAGTAGGAGGCATGCAAACTGACCATGGCAGCACAGATCGGTTTCTGTACTTAGCATGGTCAGTTGGCAACCAGGAAGAAGAAGAACTGGCGGCATGAAACAGGTATTAGATGCTGAAGTCAAAAACATTTAATATTAATTATTGAAAATGCACGGTTTTAAGGTTTAAAGAGACACATCATTAAATCTTAATATTTAAGGTGACTACTTTAAGTGAACAAGCTAAAGACTGAAGGTGATTGGTTGCTGTGCAAAGATCCACTAGATTCTGTCTGCTCCAGTTTTTATAAACCCCCCCTCCCCCGTCTCTTGTTACTCACTACACAATCACTATCAATTTAGTAGTTAGGATTTTCAGTTTAGAAGCCTATTGGAAATTTTCCATTTAGCTGGGTCCTAAGGTAAAATTTATATTATATTTCAGTATAATAACTACAAAGAAGGCTGGGAGCTGAACCCCAAGCATGTAAACTGTAACTGCAGCCAGGTGTATGGGTAACTAGGGTAGTGGAACAGATGGATGCCAAGAAATAACCCGAAATTTGTCAAATCCCCAGGATTTGACAAAGGGACATGCCCCGATACATGTCGTTGTTTTGGTAACCAGCGTAGAGTACTGTTCCTTGGTGTCCCTTCAGTTTTTTCCGGGTCACTGGCTGAGGGCTTCTGGGTTTTTGATGACATCACTTCCTGGATGTTGGACTGGAGATCAGCACACTACATCTGCTCATCAATGCTTGGAATTACTGCTCGACACCATGTAAGATCTATTTGATTACTTCAATAAACTTGGCATCTTTTTTGGACATTGTTTTTTTTTTTTGTGGAACTTCATGGGCCTTTTACACTAGAGCACCTGCTTAGTGTTCTTTCTTTATATTTCCGTATGAACACCAAAAGTTCATGTTTATTTAAATAGTAAAGTCAATTTCCAGTACATTGATCATTAAAATAACATTTTCTATTTATCATTAAAGTACAACTCTATATGTTATTTTTGTATAAAACAGCCCCCACTATAGCAGCCTCAAGTAAAAAAACAGCACAAGCTGCAATATTTACCTTTAATCTGGCACTGTGCCCACAGTACCTCATTTTTTCCACAATATGTTCTTTCGTCTTCCAGGCTGAATGACAGAGAATATTGAGGACATACTGTGAATTCTGGCCATTATCGGAATGTCCCTTTAGCCTGCATCACCAGGACACCCTTCATTCACAGTGTGCTGATGGGAAGATCAGTGCTAACATCCAAAGAAGACCCTGTGTCTCATGTGACCAATCTGAAGACTTAAGAAAACAAGGTAAGTAGAACAAAAAATAAATAAAACATACTGCTGGGACAGTCCTTCAGGGAGAGAAGAGGTGTTTTGGGGGCAGGGGGCTGATCAATAAATACTGCTTGGGTCCTCTAGGGGGAGGAGGGGTTATTGGGGGGTAGGGGGCTGGGCAATAAATGCTGCTGGGATCCTCCAGAGGCAGGAGGGATGACTGGGGGGGTAGGGGTAAGGGATTGAGACCAGAGTTGTACTTTAAATGAAGTCTAGTCAACACAAAAGACCTTAAACTCGTTTTTGATGTGGACCACATAGTGGCTTAGTAGTAAGCACATATACCTTGCAACACTAAGGTCAATAGGTAAAACATTAACCATGACACTACCAGCATAGAGTTTGTATATTCTCCCTGTGCTTGGTATATTTTCTTCTGGTTCTCCAGTTTCCTCCCATGCTCCAAAAGACATTCTGGCAGGCTCCTGTCTAAATTGGCCCTAGTATATGCATGTGAGGTTAGAGTGTAAGCTTCTTGAAGGCAAGGAATGATGTGAATGTGCAATATACTGTACATGTAAATTGTCAGTACTTGTTTACAAAAGTAGATTGTATAGGCAGGCTGTAAAATGTGTACCCAGCATTAAAGTAGTTGAGTAGCGTTTGTACTTGAACGTCTGGAAAGCATGAAATTGGGACTGGAGTTGGGAAACATGAATATAGGTCATTATATTTTAATGTCATTATACTGTAATGCTGAATTATGTTCCTAAATAAAAATCAGTCCAGTTAAGTAACTATTCACACTGTAATTACATATTAATTAAGTGGTTTTCTTTTTTTAAAAATAAATCATTATGGCATCACCTATAAAGATATTATATTTAGCAACATTGTAAAGAAAGGAACAAACTCACAGAGGTATTGAAGTCACATCATCAAGTCTTTCATATACTTTAGTGTGATAGCTAAGCTGCATTAAAAATAAATCAACTGAGACAAGAGCTAGTACTTGCTAGTAATAAATATCAGTAGGATGATAGAGATGTTGTTTGGTATGAAATACAGCACAAGCACATAATAATTCAGTGTCCTTTATCATAACCTATCCTGTCTTCTGCAGTGTGGAGACCGCAGTATGTATAATATGCTCCTTGACTGACACAGCAGATATTTATAGTTGAAAGTGATCTGGTCATTGAAGCTGGCCATTGATTTTAGACTAATATCAAGATGGGCATGCACAACCTAAAAAATGTGCAGACTTTCTTTACTGGCTAGAACACTAGGGATACAAGTGGATTTACTATGTTTGATGCTAGGGTGCAACTACCTGCCTGACAACGCTCCAATGTACTGTTGTGTCTATAAGCTCCAAATTAAAAAATTATGTCTATAATAACATAGCTCAAAGTTGTTTGATTGAATCTGCAAGCCTAAAATGGTTTGGCTACTAAGCTCACAGGTGGAAAAGTTATGCATCTCTTATGAAAAACATGGCAGTCTAACCAGTACGGTGTTTAAAGTTTATGGAAGTTGTTTATAAGTGACCCTGAAACTGCCCAAAATGCTGTCCTTTTAAAAGAAAAGAGTAAATACTCACCTCTCATCCTGCCCATGCTGCTATATATTCTGATTTGTTGTAAAGGAATCATTTGCAGAAATCTCATCTCACTTGCTGTCCTCCTGGTCACCCGCTGGCATCTGTGGGTCCTTCCATGTTTCTTTGGGTTACAGCACTGATGTGAGGATTGGAGGGAGGAGCCACTGAGGGCAGTAGGGGATCAGGAGATCAACATTCTCAGAAGAATCAAGGGACAATTTCTCTTTAATGGAGCAGCAGGGGAGATGAGTATTTTGTTTTTCTCAAGGACAGCTTTTGGTGCAATTCCATTTTTCCCAACAGGGTCAATTTAATCATTAGAGAATGGGCAATGCGCTACATCCTCACATAGCATTAGCAGCTATGAAAATCCATGCAGAGCTATGAAAAGTAGCAAGTGAAACTGCTAGTACTATCCTGGAAACATTGCAGCTAAACTGAAGTCAGAAAGACCTCTAAGTTTACAGACTTCTATTCTATTCCTATTCCAGAGAGCTCCTCACATGAGGAGTGGTTGGGTTTGCTTTCTGCAATGTGAACTGTGCAACATCCTCTTCTCCTGCTTGATGCACTGGGAATTCCAAGCACAATGTAACTGCAAGCTCTGAATATTAATTCTGATCATAAACATAATAACAATAAAGAATCATTTGATCATAGGTTCTATAATTTCAAATTTCAACAATTAAATATAAGATCAAGATTGGTTAGTTCAACTGTCATGATTTATTGTACTTCTTTAATAAAAATATTTGCTGGTTAAAAAAAAAATGCTTGGTGCAATCTAAAAGATGGAATACTTTCTTTGAAATAATCCTAATATCAAGTGATTGTATGATTATAAGTTCGACCAGGGAGACAGCAAGGACAATACAGTGGGTGTGTTTGGGATTATTTTTTCTGCATTACAAACTGGTAATCAGAAAGTGGTATGTTAACTTTCAGTAAATGAATAGTGTTGAGCGAACCCGGACTGTAACGTTCGGGTCCGTACCGAACTTTGGGGTGTCTGGGACCCGGGCATGAACACGGACATTTCAAAAAATGTTAGGGTTCTGGTAGTTGATCACGCATGTTGAATAGCTGCAGGGCAGCCAATCAACAAGCGTTTCACTGGTTTGCCCTTAGAAGCCATCACAGCCATGCCTACTAATAGCATGGCTGTGATTGGCCAGTGCATCATGTGACCCAGCCTCTATATAAGCTGGAGTCACTTGATGCTGCAGTCACATGCTCTCTGAGACTCTGAATAGTATAGGGAGAGGAAGCTGCCAGCGTTTTTGTGAGGGACAGATTGCAGACATTCTAACATCTGATCCTGCATCCTGAGATTACTACTACTGTTGCTCTGAGGGACAGATTGCAGAAATTTGAGAATCGAGATTTCACATACTGCTGCTTTGAGTGACAGATTGCAGATCAAACCCTGCCTAACACAACGATCGTTACGATCATACATAATGATCAGATTGTGGGATCGTACACAAAGATCAGATTGTGGGAGTAATTTAAGATTTCACATACTGCTGCTTTGAGTGACAGATTGCAGATCAAACCCTGCATTACACAACGACCTGACTGCACTAGGTAGAGGCTTCTGCTTAGAGGGACTGATTATCGTTCAAAAATCATTGCCTACTCCTATAGAGCCAGGTTCCAGCTGTTGCTATAAGTGACACATTATTGTTCAAAAATCATCTCCTATTTCTAAAGGGAGAGCTTCCAGCTGTTGTTGTAAGTGACACATTATTGTTCAAAAATCATCTCCTAGTTCTAAAGGGAGAGGTTCTAGCTGTTGCTGTAAGTGACACATTATACACAGTGAATGTTGTTGTCGACCTTCGAGAGGGAAATCTTTATCCTCTACTAAAAACTTGTTATTACACAGTGAATATCGTTGTCGACCTTGGACCGAGATATCCTCATCCGTTACTAAAAACTTGCTATTAGTCAGGGAGATTCGTCTTCGGAGATGGATCACGTCAGTCCAGCAACACATTACGTCCCAAACTAGACGTTAGACAGTGAGTTTCGTCGTCATACACTTTAGAATTTAATGAGGGTGTTAGACTAGAAACACATGCTAGGGTGTTAGACTAGTAATACATACTAGCATTGCTAGCAACACAATCCGTCCCAAACTAGACGTT